>JALMQS010000102.1:10619335-10802275 GCA_024734495.1 Forficula auricularia
ACCCTCGGCACAAAAACTTTCAATTTATTTGCTGGTAGTTAATAAATTGTTTTTCTAAAGTTGTTTTAGGTTCTTGTGAGCTATCAAATGTGTAAAGATTATCTGTGAGACTGATGATGGCACATCGGTGTCGAAACGTCTCTCAATGACAATAAATAATTAAAAAAAAAAATTGATATTATCAAGTATAATTGATTACCCTCTCCTATATCATAGACAAATTTACCACTCAAAGTTCTGACTATATAAAAATAAATTTAATATAATATTTAGCACAACATTCTAGAAAATTCAGTTCAGTTCAAATTGAATGACAAAAAAGCTCTTAAAATTTTTCTGGTTGAAGATTTTGATCATTAAATTTATGAAAAGAAAAATTTTGGGGATTAAAAACCCCATGAATTTTTTTTATTATTTTCAAAATGATTCGTATTCGATTTTCAAAATCCGTAAGGAGCCAATGTATTTCAGCGTATACGAGTTACAGAGCTCTCTGGCGGCTCGGAATGGGCAATAAAATGGCGGGAACAGCTCTTTTTATAACTATAATTAAATTATTAAAGAATTATCATATAAAAATCAAAGAAATAAATTACTATAATAATAAAACTTGAGCAAGATGCGAGGTAGGTTTCACAAAAAAAGAAATAAAACAAAATTGAGTTTTGAATTCGATATATTTCGGGGGTCAGCCCATCATTTCATCAGTTTTCTTGGGATCACCCCCGAAATATATCGAATTCAAAACTCAATTTTGTTTTATTTCTTTTTTTGTTAAACCTACCTCGCATCTTGCTCAAATTTTATTATTATATTAAAATTTTTCACCTAGAACCAACACCTAACTCCTTAAAAGTTATAAATAAATTAGAAGTTAATTTTATATAGGGTACTTACATTTCAGGATTTTTAGGTCGATTAAAAAAGTATATTCTTTTCTGATTTTGTGTTGCGAAAGCAACCTTTCACAAAACATTGCCGTCGAGAACTAGGCATATTTAATAATATTTTAATCTATAAATTTGTAGGTTGGAAAATTTTCTAAATGAACGTTTCGTACAAAACCTGTATGAATCTTTTATCTATGGCAAAGGCTTTGATTGTCCTATGTCTATGATCTTTGAATAGCTCTTAAGGACTAAGAATTATGTTCTCCGAGCCGCTAGAGAGCGCTTTTCGATATTCGGTAGCTTTCCACTCTATATTACTCTATGATATATTGCTTTTAGAAAAGGAAAAAAAAACTAAAATAACTCCAAAATTGTAATTTAAATTGTTTTTACTTTAGTCATGCGTTTCATTAAAATATTTCAAGTTGAGTCCATTAACAAGAGATAAAAATTTATATAGTATTTTTTTGTAATTTAATATCCCAGAGGGAGATGCTTTTTACGCATCATAAAAAGTACGTCTCATTCAATTCTAAACGATTCAATTATTTAAATTACTAAGAGTAAGTAATATATCAAAAAATAAAAATGACCTATTAATCGATGTTCACCATTTATTACATAGATGACAAGTTATTTGAAAATAATGGAAATGGAATTTTGATGGATAGAAAGTGGTTTTTGATAATTGAAACCATTTCAAGCTTATTTTATAACATATTTTAACAAATGAATTGTGACTTCACAATCACGATCAATACCAATCCTTTATGCAAACATATAAGCTTTAGAGGAATTTTTAATTATAAATATTTATTAAAACTGATTCATTAGATCTCTTTAGTGGCAGAGACAGGAATGTTTTCTATGTCATTTATTTGAGACAATAAAAGGCTTGTTTTTATCTCCATTTTAATATCAATTTAATTTTGAAAAAAACTTCAATATATAGGTATATATATAATATTCAATAAATTTAATATCTCAAGTATTTTGAAAGATATAAGAGTCCTCATCTTCCACTTGGCTGGTTTATTCGAAATTATTTTTTCTTTCGTTATAGTAGAAAGACTATTTTTTGAAGTGTATCATTTTCTTCGTTGGATAAAAATGTTTATTGTTTATTTTTAGAATTTTGAAATAAGTATAAATATGTTCCAATCATAAAAGTGACTAGAAATAATTAAGCTAACATTGATATTTTTAATGGAAAGATTTAAGTATCTTTTTTTGAAAAATGATGAAATCTTTTCAAAAATAAGCTGACGTGTTCTGATGTGGCCATCCACTTTACTTTACCATACAACCTGGCCCCCTCATTTATATTTAATAAAATTATTTATAATCATGTAGGGAGGGGGTTAGTTTTTGCATTTTTAGACTCCTGGGGGCCCACTGATTATGAATACAAAATTTGGTTGAGTTTAATACAAGAGCCTAGATTTTCATTTTTTGACCCTACACCCCCACCCCCCTTTTGGGTGATTACTTTTTGCAATTTTAGACTTCTGGGGTCTCACTGATTATGTATACAAAATTTGGTTGAGTTTGGTAAATGGCCAAGATTTTCCATTTTTGACCCCCCTCCCCATTTTGGGCGGTTGTTTTTTGCATTTTTAGATTTCTGGGATCCCACTGATTATGTATACAAAATTTGGTTGAGTTTGCTCAAATGGCCTATATTTTTAATTTTTAATCCTTCTTCACCCCCCTTAATTTTGAGTCGATATGCACCAAAATCTAATCAGCTCTTAATCTCAATGGACCAAAACTACGTGTGAAATTTGGTTTTGATATTCAAACTAGTTTTCGAGATAGCTCGTCCACAAAAATTTGGTAACGCAAAGACCAACTAACAGACTAACTAAGGGGCAGTTGTATGTTGGTTGATAAACTCTTTTAACGCACAGACTAACGAACAACCAGACAACCGGACAACCAGACAACCAGACAGTCTAACAGACATTTTGACAAAACAATTATTATCTCGAAAAATAGAATTTTTTCGATGTTCACTTATTAAATTAAATTTTGTTGAGCGAAATGCCATGGTTTTCTCTTAATTTTTTTAATCAAAATAGTTTCAGCCGTTTTTGAGATATTTCGAAAAAAATAAGGAAAAACCCACTTTTTTCATGCACGATAACAATACTCGACCATACCCTGTATGGTAAAGTAATAGAATTCAGGTAGGTATAGTAACCAAATATAAGGATTTAATTTTAAGGTCAAAATCTAAGATTTTAGTAGAAAATAATTAAGTTTAGATTGCATATTAGTGGTTTCATTTCCCTCAGAAGTTGAACCCGAGCACTAACATACCTTTCCATATTCAATGTAAACATTTTTCTACTAAAATCCTGAATTTTGACCTTAAAGTAAATTTTTTATTGATAGATATTTTTGTTGGAAATAGATTTTTGAATGTATGATAGCTTTTTTACATAAATGCCTACTAGACAAATACATATGTAAGGTAGCAGGTTCTTAAACAACAAAAATCAAATTCAAAAATCTATTTCCAACAAAAATATCTATCAATAAGAATTTAATTTTAAGGTCACAATCTAGAATTTTAGTAGAAAAATGTTTATTTGAATATTGAAAGTATGTTAATGCTCGGGTTCAACTTCTGAGATGGAATGCCTCTAATATCCAACGTAAACATAATTATTTTCTACTAAAATCTTAGATTTTGACTAGAAATAAATCCTTATATTTGGTTATATACCTGAGTTCTATTTTTTGAAAAGATTACATCTTTTTTCAAAAAAAGATTTTTGTTGTTTAAGTACCTACACCATATATGTATTTATCTAGTAGGTATTTATGTAAAAAGTTTATCACTACTGAAAAAACTTCTCAAAGGGCCAAGGATTAAGAGAATTATCGGTAGTTCTAAGATTTCGGGTTTTTCTAAAATGTGAGAATTAGTTTCTTAAAGTATACATTATTTTGAGAAAACACGATATTTTGAAACGTAATAATGACATCAATCCAACTAGGATTTTTTCATCTTTTTAAGGTTCATTTTAAAAAGTAAATCAGGAGGACCTATTAGTGTCGCTACATTGTCTGTCTGTATGTTAACATTCTGCTTGTAAACTAACTAGGATAAAATTGAATATATATATTCAGTTCTATGAAAGTGTATATATTTATTGTCAAGCATTATTATAAATGTGTTAATCGAATGATTATTTTAGTGTTAGTCGAATCTTATGTAGGGTCAAAATTTTTATTTTCGAGTGTGAGAAATTCCTTTAAAAATCTCTTCAAGTAAATTAGGTTTAATTTTTCAAATTTTATTTCGAATTAAAATGACGATATGAGAGATCTCCAAATTACTATTTTATTTTTGTACCTGTCGGTGTTTATAAACAGCTTAACTTAATAAAATCCAAAAAATTCCACAAATTCACTCATTCATTCCTTATCAACGACAAATAAGAATGAATTTGATATCGCAAGTATTTTATTTTAAAATCAATAGACGGACAAAAGTGTCCTTACACCCCATAATACAAATATGTTAAATCAACTGGTGAGGTCAGCACACGACTTTCACATTCTCAAAACATTTATAAATCATCATTCTTATAATTTACACCCCCTTCCTTTTATTTCAATCCGATTTAAAATTCATACACGACTATTATAACTCATATCACAAAATAAAGTACACCGAATTTACAAAAAAATCGTTAATGCCGGTACGAAAAATATTAAATGTAAATGTCCACTTTCGGTGTTCCGATTTCAACCAAATGCTGTTGTACTCCTTCTAGGCTTTATCGTGCTTAATTTTCGAATTTCGTACCTCTGAGATTTATGGTCATGAAAACACATGGGGGGTACATACATACGTAAGCACTGACCAATAGAATTTTTGGTGTTTAAGGCCTCTGGGGACCACAATATCCGGTTTTATGTCCTAAATCCGCTTTCAAACTTATTAAGGTCATCGATTCCTTCCACCTAGGCGTTACAAAATTAAATTAACTTTTTCATCTCTGAGACAAGATCTCGAGTCAGGATCATAAGCGAACGATCATAATGTAACAAATATAAATGTAGTAAAATTCTGGAAGCTAAATGATAATTCAATAACTGTAACTTTAAACAAGATCGAAAGACAAAATACAAATAAAATATCAGAGGAATCTACACTGGCAGACCGCAAACAAGACATCACCAATCACATGCAATCCGATCCCTCCAGATAGATTGATCTCAGGAATTCCAAAGAGTCATGGAATATACAGAGATTAGACAAAAGCGCTGGCCCGATTTTGAGGAGGAATAAAAAAAATAAACGTAAAGACTTAAAACTTTGTTATTGTGATCTATATATAATCCTTTTTTTAATCAAGTTAAGCAAGATGGCGGCCTTCAGCAGAAATACACTGATGAAATCTATTTCTGAAGTTTTGACGTGCTTTTCTGCACATTTTCGAGGGGTTTTTCTTGATGATTCGGGTCTTCAGCTCTTTTAAAGTATAGAGGGCGATGTTTTAAAACTTTCTCCTTCAAATAACCCTACAGGAAAAAGTCCCACATGCTTAAATCTGGCGAGCTCGCTGCCCAGTCCACGTCACCCCTCAGAACCTGATCGAGCAGAGACATTTCTCTCAATTTGGCCATAGAAATCAGTGCTTTAGTCCCCATCTTGTTGGAACCATAGATCTCCCAGATTAATTTAGTCACTCAATTTTTGCAATTTTGGCTCAAAAAAGTTTTCCAGCATTGAAAGATAACGTCCAGCTGTGACTATTACTGTTTAGCCATTCTCCTGAAAAAAATAAGGCTCAATGATCCCAAATTGCGATATTGCACACCACACAGTCATTAAGGGGAATGATGATCTCTCGTGGAGTTGCTTTGGGTTACAGTCTGCCCAACACCGAAAATTCTGGTTAAAGAGCTCTCTGCGTGGCGTTGACTGAATGGCCATTTTCAAAAAAATTGCACACAGCAAAGCCGCGATGCTCTCCTATCCAAATCATGATGTCACCTAAAAACGGGATGATTCAACAGTAACAAATAGACCCCGTCCCACTTCCTACCCCCACCACAGACCAAGCAACGCATTTTGCAAACCGGGCCATTACTTCTGCCCCACCCTGTATAATAGTGATGTGAGATCCGATTAGCAGATCTCTGTATTCGGTCAATTGCATTGGGATAACCATAATTTGTATTGTGGAAGGGAATTTCAAATATTTGACCTGGTTCTATGAGTGGGGAGTCTAAACTTAATCAATCAATTTTATCGTTGACAAGTTTTGAAAGAAAGGTTATACCGAAAATTTTTTGGGATTTATATTACTCAGTATGCGAACCTACTTGCACTTGAACAGTTTATTTTTAATTTTCATCTTTTCCTATTCTTTTAACTCTTTTGTCTTCATTTGTATTTTAGCTATCAAATTAGTTAAATTTCTTTGATCTCTTTAATAAAAGGCGGACGCAATAGTGACATCCATTTGCATGTTTCTCTTTATTTTCTTCTTTTAATTGCTCTCTTTTTCTGTCATTATTTTCCTCTCTTACGCCATTTTTCATATTTTCTTAAATTTTTATTTTCAAGTTATTAGCAAGTTTCATTGGGGCACAAATTTAATGATCATTTTAATAAAATCCAAACAGTAATAATGAAATTCAATTTTGACATTTTTTTATCTTTTTTCTTTTTTTAATTATAATTTTCTTTTTTCTTTCGATATTTTATTTCTAAATTTAAATTTTTCTCCCTTTCAATTTTTTTATCAATATCTATTCATTTTATTCTCAAATGTAAGTAACGTGTGTCTGAATAGAGACAAGCTTTTTAATATATATTTATGAAAAAGTGAATGAGAGAGAGAGAAAGCCATTATATTGAGATGCCTCTACTAACACACAGTAACTATGATAATTATATTAAGATGTTTGTCAAAATAAGTTTCTTTTATAACGCTTATGTAATTTGTTTACAGAGAAAGAGATTTTCTCCCCCTGTGTTGCATTGAATTAAATCTTGGCACTGTGTTTGAATAAAAAATTATATTTTATTAAATAGTTTGCTGCTATTTTCAGATGAACTTTTATTAACTCGACTTTTGTGCAGTTATTCATTTTAGATATCTGCATTAGGGAAAGTTAAAGATATAACGCGGATTTTGTGATATTTTTCTTGATTATCATCATAGTTGGTGAAAGTCGGTGCCAGGCGTTTGCCAAATAACTTTTTCAATCAATACAAATAATAGACTATTCCGCCGAACTCATGAACTTCAATCGAGAAAATTAATTATCAGTCAACTTCTGCTTGAAGCAGCTTTTTCGATTAAAAGTTGAAGAAATCACGAAAAAGCGCCATTTACTAAATCCAAATAGTTTTCTAATTAATATATTAAAGAATAATTAATATATTAGAGTTGTTTTTGACCGCATTTTTAAACAAGATATATATCTCGCTAGACTACTGCTGGTTGAGGCTATTGGAGTCAGCTGAAACTTAAGTCTGGACCAAAGAATGGTGATCCAACATCATTTCTCGATTAGCCCGCTTGACGCTTTTACCAAACATTATACGGATCACCTAGTGGATTTGTAATCTGAGATGTTATATATTCAATCCCCCAGTCAGCGCAAAAATCACCTGCATTCGATTCGCGATTGAATCAAATATAGGAAATTCATGATTAATTAATACTTAATCCAAGTTGTAATGGGTACTTTTCATTGAATGTCAGAAGGGATGTGTTCACTTCATCGAGAATTGAACCCGAGTACCAAAAATAGCAATCCGAGTCAATTGGCTACTCTGGTGAACTAGATCCATTTGAAATATGTATCGCACTAAATATTTCAGTTAAAGATTTAATTTTCGTTTGTGAAATTTTGCGGTGTAGAGATTCTAAATAATTTTTAAAGAGTTAGGTGTCGGTTCAAGGTGAAATATTTTTAAATAATAAGTAATAAAATTGAAAGGTAGGTTTCACAAAAATAGTTTTGAGTTTTATCAAGATATATATATATATTTCGGGTTACGAGTCTATTATAAGGATTCACAAGAGAAAACTAAATATATATATATATATATATATATATATATATATATATATATATATCGAAATAAAACTCAAAACATTTCATTTTTTTGTTTTTTAGTTTGAAAATATTATAATTTTAAATTTTAACCCCCGCCCTCCACCCTCTTAATTTTGGGTCGATATGCACCAAAATCTGATAAGCTCTTAACTCAATGCACCAAAACTACGTGTGAAATTTGGTTTTTGAGCACAAGCTCGTCTAAAAATTTGGTAACGCACAGACTAACAGAATAATACACTAACGGACTAACAGACATTTTGACAAAACAATTATTATCTCAAAAAATATAATTTTTTCGATGTTCACTTATTAGGGCTTTTTTATAGACCGAAATGCCCTGGTTTCGCTCAATTTTTTTAATCAAAATAGTTTCAGCCGTTTTTTAGATATTTCGAAAAAAAGAAGCAAAAAAACACTTTTTTCATGCACGATTACAATACGTGACCATACCCTGTATGGTAAAGTAAAAAGTTTAAATTATAGAAGAAGAACACTTTAAATAACAGATTAAATTCATTAGAGCTTCTTATCAAAGACTTGGCAGAGTCCTGGAAAGCAGCTTAAAGTTATAGAATCATGTATAAATATAAAATAAATAATAAGGATTATTTTATTCATGATTAAATTAAACTATTAAAAACAAAATGTGGGCCAATTGGCTATCCTGTGAGGTGGACCCATCAGACATATATGTACCGCGCGCTAATTATTCGCCGAGTGCCAAACCACTTAATTCGCTTATACGTTTGTCCCCATGACTTCAAGGAACTAGAACTCTCTACTGGCCTTGGTTTTTCCCGACACTCTTTTTTTGGCTGACTGTCTTGACCATTCAGCCAGGTTTCCCAACACTTATAATCATCAAACCCTAAAGACCAGGCTGCACATACACCAAAGTCCCCAACCTTTCTCATTCTCTTCAGAAATGCAAGAGTTTTTCAGGATCTATATTGGCATCCACTTGGTGCATTCAATAGCATTTAAAACAAACCAACAAACTAGCAACTCTTTATAATTAATTCTATTCATGCCCATCTATCAGTCTCTTAGCTCCTAAATTTTACATTCTATTTGATGACATTTCGTAGTCGAATTATTTGAATATTTGCGATATCATATTTGCTGAGATTTTGATTAGTTTAAAATGAGCTAATAAAAACTACCCCCTCTTGTAACATATTCATCATAACTTTGCAATTTTCGTCTTAGGGGTAGATAATACTTTTAAAGGTTTATGCTGAACTTTTTTCTTTGTGATGAAATTCATCTAAGAAGCTTAAAACAGGTCACAAAATCATTCGGTGTTGGTTTATAGTGAAAAATATTAAACACGGGAGTTTTTTGACGGGTTATAGTGGTGTTTCACAAAGATAATTATATAATTGATTTATCTTCTTCTTAGAGTGCCAAACCCGAAACGGGGCTAGTTCGGAGAGGTTTATTAAACAATTATACTATTGGTAGGTTGCCGTTGTTTTCCAAGAGAAGGGGGCTGCAAATATCTGCCGAGACGCGGTCTCGAGCCAACGTACTTCGAGTCAGCAGTCGTCGACACTCTAGCCATTGACCCACGGTCGCCTCTTCATTTCATTTCCTTTCATTTATAACAAAAGTAATTGTAAATATAAATACCTATGAGTGAGTACCACTCAGATTTCTAAAATCCATTAAATTGTAATTTTTATTTTGGCACCATAGTCACTCAATCTATGAGCTCACAAAGTTTTCTAATACTTATCCTTCTTGCGACGACGATTCAAGCGCGAAGAACAGAGAAAGAAAATATAGCCCCAAGTAGTTTTATCACGTTTAACTAAATCTTTTATTTATCATTGCATTCACCTTCGTGCATTGAATGCCAGATCTATCAAATTATCTTTAAATAGATAGATTAAATTATTATTATTTTTATTATTAGGAATCGTATATAGGAATCGTTGCCCGTAATAGTTGGAAACTAGATTTAGGACATAAAACCGGAAATTGTGGTCCCCAGAGGCCAAAAAAGAAGTCCAAAATCCATTAGTCAGTGCTTATGTACATGTATGTACCCCCCTGCGTTTCGCAACCATAAGTCTCAGAGCTACGAAATTCGAAACTTAAGCTCGATATAGGCTAGAAGGAGTAGAGCAAGTTTTTGGTTGAAATAAGAAAACTAAAAGTGGACATTTAGATGAAAGATTTTTCGTTTTTTTTTTTTTTTTGATTTTCTCAAAAACGGCTCTAACGATTTTTTTAAAAATTATTACATTTATCAAATGCCATGAGTTATTAGTTGGGTCAAATTTTTTAGTAGTGTCGCGATGACTTCAAATAAATGAAAATGTAAAAGTCGTATGGTAAACACACCAGTTGATTATTCTTACGAACCAGCGGCTCCCTATAAGACTACAAATTCGACTTTGCAATTATTTTCTCTAAAATCGGCAAAAATTTTCGAAAATAGATTAATGTGTATACTTTCTATGGAAATTAGTTGTATAGCTTGAAAAAAAAATATAGAACTCTCGTGTGAGTCGCCCTCGCACTAGGCAACTTTTATTTATCTATTTCCATAATCGATAAATCAGTACGAGAGTGTCCGCAGAAAATTTTAGTATGATGGTACGTGGATGGGAAAATTCAATAAAACTTTTTAAAATAAATTAATTAAAAAAAGCAAATTCAAAGAATCTACATATTTAATATGGAATATTTTCAAAATTGTTTGAAATTATTTATATGTAACATAATATGTATTCGTAAACTCGTCACTCTTGTCACCTGCGGATGCCCTTGATGATTTGCAGATATATCTAGATCATTTGTTAATTATAAAAACATAATCCAGGGAGAATACAATTTATAAATATGACGTTTGTTAAAAGGCAATTGTATTCTTCTTTTTTTATGCCATATATGTTAATTTAAACAACCAACATACCACATGGAATCTTAAAATCAATTTGAATTTATTTTTATCACCATTGAAAAAAAAAAATATTTATCTCTTACGATTTTATCTACCTACTTCTTAAAATAATTGTTAGAAAAAACAAAAGTTTTTTAAAAGACTTAGCACGCGAGTAAATAGTTTTACTTTGGCCTAATTCTTTTGCTCTTTTTAGTTGAGCTTTTATAGACACGAAAGTAAGAAAATCTTATTAGGTTATCATGAGATTAAAGTTTGGAATTTAATTTTTAAACTGATTTTTTATTAATATATTATACTAGCTGCTCCAGGCGTGCCTAGGCCCCCCGCGCGGGTTGCCCTGGCGGGCAGCGTCTTGAGACGGACAAATTTTTTTTAATATTTATTTAACGCATTGGTTAAGCACGATAGCTATCTGACCAATCAGAATCGTTCTAATAATTTAACGCTTTGCCATTGGCTATGCACTGGGCAATCAGATCGTTTCGATCATACAAACATATATATAGATTATTATTTGAGTTGTGAAACTTACTCAGCACAAGTACTGGTAAACTTTAACCTACCCCTGTTGTTCTCCAAGGGGTTAGACTCGGACGCTGTGGGAAGGAAATTCACCCTAGCCCACAGTTACTCATATATTATATTATTATTATATATTCTATTATTATTAAATTTATGATTATATATAGTTTTTCTCGAAGAGTGAACCGCGATTGGAATTAGGTGTGCACGTCTTTGGAATTATGTGGAATTATTTTGGAATTCATTAGATTAGCCCATTCATCTATTGTCTTCTACTTGGAAATGAAAGTGGAAGTGGAAGTTGGTCGATATTAGGTCACGGTTCACCCCTCGGTTTTTCTAATCAAATGAATTCTGTCAAACTAGAGCTACATAATGTTCTACTCTTGGGTGGTTCTGGTTGCCATATTCAAAGAGGCGAATTTATATATAATATCGAAGCTATCTATAAGAGAGCTAGAAATAGATTTTGAACAAAATTCTTTCCTTCAACATTTTATTCAAATGAAATGAAAAAATATTTAACAAATCAATTAAGTTCATCAAGCCATGTTTGAATATATAATTGACGGAAAAAGTGATAGCTTTACTGTAATTTATTGCTAAAAAAACTTTTTGCCTTTCAGATTATTAGCCAGCTCAAAAATCTTCTCATATAAAGAATAAATATTTTTCTAAATTATTACATTTTTATATCTGAAAGTTCTGAAGTTAAAAAGCCGTAAATCTAGTTAGTTCTTGGTTGTAGAAACACAAAAATTTTAGAGTCATAAAGATTCTTTTTATCCTAAGTATTGTAATTTAGAAGAAAGAAAAACATATTGAAAATTTTCTCACGTTTCAGGATTTCTTTTTTTTTTAATGACCTTTGGGAAGCCCATTTTGACCACTGATTGTTCGAGTGTGTGTGGAAGTGTGTGTAAAATTAGAGTCGGGATCAGATTATAGCAGTCTTCAAAAAATTTGAAAAACGAATATTAATATTAATAACAAAATAATAATTATGATTTTGAGTGAATTCTATAGCTTATTATTGCAGGTTTCTCAGTTCGCCGATCGTACCGAATAAATGAAAATTGAAGTAAAAAAAAATGAAAACTTTTTCAACACTAGTAGTTTGGAAAATTTTTACCACATTTTAAAACACCAGTTCAAACATAAATTTTCATACTACTTTTTCGCTTTTTGCCTTTCTTGGCGTTAGCCATTATCCATTTTACGATACTATAATTATGTTAATTAATTTTTTCTCAATTATGTAGGGATCAGATTAAAGTCGGTTTGCAGTGAGTCTGTCTTGAACCCGCGCTAGTTTGATTAGAAAGAATGTACAATTAAATAATTAATTTTTACTAAACACACAAGGCGGCTCTGGGTCAGTGGCTAGAGTGGCGTGTCGCTGACTCGAAATACGCTTGGCTCGAGACTGAATCTCGGCAGGTCAGATATTTGCAGTTGCCTCTTCTTGGAAAGCAATAGCAACCTAGCAAAAGTATAATTGGTTAGTAACCTCTCCAAACTAGCCGTTCGGAGCCGGCGTTAAAAAGTAGGTCCCGTATATCTGTGTAAAAACAGCTAAACACACTCACCACAGGTATATGTGGAGAGGAGCCAGAGAGACCTGATATGGCACTTAAAGAAGAAGACAATAGAAAAAAACGTTCCTTACGTTTTTAGTTAGTTATAGGAGAATCATCATGAAGGTTAAAAATTTATAATTCACTATGTTTTAATAATAATAATCCAAATCCTGTAAACCATTTTTAGACACCGTGTAAATCGTCCTATATAAATCTAATTTACAAAGTTCTATTGTTTTTTCTATCTCCCTTTCTCTGGACACCAAAAGCTAACTCGATTCCGTAGAAAGAATCAATTTCTTGAGAGCCCCTTGTTATTTATGCAACCATTTTGACAGTATAGGCAAGAATTAAACTATCCTAAAATCTAAAGGCGGCGCTATTGACGTAACCAATCTTCTTTCATCATAATGAAATTAATATCTTTTTAAAGAATATTGTAGTGTACGACCCATACGACTTTCATTTACCTCTCTTTTATACCAACACAATTTACAAATTATGTAAATAAATAAATGAATTGGAATAGAATAGGGAAGATCGAGGGGCGATCCGCGACCTAATATGCTGTACACCTACTTCCACTTGAACTTCCAAATATTTCCAAGTACTTCCAAATATTTCCAAGTACTTCCAAATATTTCCAAGTACTTCCAAATATTTCCAAGTACTTCCAATTATTCCCAAGTACTTTCAAATATTACTAAGTACTTTCAAAATACTTCCAAAGAGGTGTACACCTACTTCCAATCGCGAATCACCCCTAGGGGAAAATACAGCACCAAGGAAGCCACTGATTGAATTTTCTTTCCTTTTTCATTTGATCATCATCATTGAGTACACAGTCCTAACTAAGACTGGTTTGACACAACTGCCGACCTCCACTCGGCTCTGCACTTTGATGTCTCTAATTTCATTTTTATTTTAATAAATTTTAATTTACAACAAAATCAAATGACGTTTAGGGAAAGCGGTGTTGGTTCATAGTGAAACATATGGTATTAAACACAGGAATCCATTAAATAAAATCAAAGGAGACTAATGAATGTTTTAGACGCCCAAAGAGAAGGCAAAATAAAGAACGGTGTAATTCAAAGATGTTCTGTCACCCAAGCTTTTCAACTTATATATGAATGCTTCACTTGCCAAATCAATTAACTTCATAAAACAAAAAGTGGAGAAATGCTTCAATAATCTACATTATTACATTATTTATTATTCAATGGCCAAACATTTTTTGTCATTTAATGTTGTTAATACTTATTATTAAAGAAATTGGTTTTGAATATATACAGTTAGGAGTCAATAAAGTGCTTTGACATTAAAATTTAATAAAATTCAGAAAGTGGAGTTAATCGATTTGCCAAGTGAAGCATTTAAATAAAAGTATCAATAATTAATAAATTCAAAGATAATAAAGACAGGGACAAGGACAAGATGAAAGTTTTGACTTCAATTTTATCCCACCAAAGCCCGCACACCCTTACCAATAATAATATTTTTAAATAATAATAGTAATCAAAGGTGGATCTATATATGTACTTTTAGGGCTGCAGCGCAGCCTCGTGGATATAAAGAGCTCAGCAATATTTTATTGTTCTAATTTTTTTTGAAAAAATGGCAATTATTTTGATTAATTAGGTAGGCCTACAAGTAATGTTAGCCCAGGGCCCCAAAAATTCATGATCCGCCACTGATAGTAATAATAATATTTATTAAAATTAAATTATAGCAATACAAACTATGTATAGGTAAATAAAGATGGTCTTTAAAAATTAAAATGATGAAATTTTTTTTTAAATGAATTTTTCGATCGTCTCTGAAAGAGACCTACTTTATCAGAATACAATAAAAATAAAACTGCAACGGATCGTTGCTTAACTTTATCCAAAGTCTTTTGAAATATGAATATGTTTATTCCATAATTATTAATCATATATCACTTGCTATTTGCAGTCCATGACTTAAATTCAAAAATAGTGATCGATTCTCATCTAATACTCAATGAATAACCATTCTACATTAGATTAGAAACTTTTCGGTTATTATTGGTAACCATTGCCGAAGACATGGAGGAATCGACTTAAAATCAAAAAATAGCTATCGATTCTCATCTAATACTTGAGGAATAACAATTCTACATTGGATTTTTGACGTTTCGATTATTATTGGTAACCATTGCTGACGACATTGAGGTATCGACTTAAAATCTAAAATAACAATCGATTCTTATCTAATACTAGAGGAATAACCTTAGTGAATTCTATTTTTGATGTTTTGACTATTAATGGCAACCTCTAATGAAAGAGTGGAAGAATCGACTTGAAATCAAAAAGACTAAATTCTTTTATGGTAAACAACTCAAGCTTGACACGACTGTAGGATGAATATTGTGAAAACACTATTTATTGTCTCGATGGTTTCACTATTCTATCAACGATTAATGTTTTAAGTAATTGAGTACTTGAAAAAGTCCTGAAAAAGGACGAAAATTGATATATAACACTAATAAAAAAAAATTATCCAAAAATCTTTTATTTGTTTTAAATAATCAGATGAAAAACATCAGAATTATTAAAACATATATTTATCCAATCTTAGTTGAATACCCAAATGTAAATACCTGGGAGCTACTCTCAATGAGAAATGAGATTGTGATGAAGAGGTAAAAAGGCGTATCGGAATTTGCCAAAACCACATAGAAAATAAAAAATATGCTACTCCAAAGAACTTTGTCGGTTGATCTTCGACTACGAGTAATCAAGTGCTATGTATGGCCCATTTTGTTGTACGGGGTAGAAACATGGTCGCTTAAGATCCGAACACCCTAGTCCGCCCAATATTAGAATATGCTACAGTCATCTGGTCACCTTACTACAATAGTTACATAGGACAAGTCGAAAAAGTTCAAAATAAGTTTCTAAGAATGTTAGGCTGTAGGTTGGGTTATTCATATCGTGGCGCTCCTATAAATGATCTTTCCATTCAATTAAACATAGCTTCACTGGAATTAAGACGCTCAAAATTTGATCTAATATTTCTTTATAAGATTATAAAAAATATGACCAGTTGTAACGAAATATTGGAATTGATCAATTTTCATGTACCAAGCAAATCAACCCACTTCTGTCCATTATTTTACACCCCAACCTCTATTACAAATTATATATATAATTCACCTATTAATTATTAAACAGCTGGCGGGGGACAGAGTCGAGTGGAGACGGATTGTTGCATCAAACCAGTCTTAGGACTGTATACTCAATGATGATGATGACCTATTAATAGACTTCATCGACTAGGAACCAAAGTTAGTTGCCATGATGACTTCTTTGCTGATAGTCTGGGAACTTTTAGAGCCAAGCTCTATAGTTTACTATAGCGAAGATACTTTGTTATAAATCAAATCAAATGTTAATTGTGTTTTCGCAATTGATGATTTAAGAGATTCATATGGACTATTTATAAATTGTAAATGATTATATATACTGCTTATATTTATATTTATCTTATGTTTTGTCTTATAAGACATCCCTTTCTCATTTATATAAATCTGTTGAAGTATGTCTAAATTATTTATAAGTTTTTACCTAATCATTTATTATTGGTCTTTGTTCTCTAATTGTATTATGTTAATGTTATTATTTATCTTTTCCCTTTGCATTATTGTCTTTGTCATTTTTACTTTCATTTTATTTTATTTTTCTTCTTTCTTCTCCATTACTGTTGATATACAAACATTTATGAATTTTGTAAAAAAGGGTGTGACTGTCCGTTAAATAAATAAATAAATAAAAACACTGAATCGAATTGAAGCATTTAAAATGTGGACGCTACGAAGAATGTTTCGGATCTCCTGGACTAAACACATGTCTAACGATGAGGTTTTACTGAGAGCGGGAGAGAGAACTCTTAAGTATTGTGAAACAACGAAAAACATATTATCTGGCCCACATACTTAAGGGCTACCGGTATTCTATTCCAAAACTCATTATCCAGGGGAAAATTGAACGGTGACGCGGGCCTTGACGTAAACAACATTCCTGGCTCCGCAATATAAGCGATTGGTGAGGATGCGGAATCTATATTTCGTCAGGCTAAATACAACACTCTTGTGGTACAAATAATGAAAAAGGGTCACTACATGCAGAGTACGCACATGGTACAAGAAGTAGAAGATGTTCAATAACTATACGTCCATTTAAGAGAACCACATAGTAAGATTTGATGATTTCTGATTTTCTGCATATTTCAACTGGAAATTATGAACTTAAAAAATATCATATCTGGCCAGCTCTTTGTTTTGCAAATATAAACATTTTGGCACTGAAACAAACTTTTTAATATTATCCCTTCTTCAGATATCCTTAGTAACAAAATTCAAACAGACTTACAAACAGATAAAATAATGAGAAACAAATAAATGCAAATAAACATACACACATATATATCGAAATTATATATCTGTATATATATTATTTATTTGTTTGAGACTATAGTTTCGAAGACTTTAACGAGATTTTAAAGACTTTAAAGAGATTTTAACTGGCTCCCAGCTAAGTAAAGATCGAAAATTTGAAATATCCATACGGTATTGACCCCATGAAAAATAATATTTATACTTAAAAAAGACTTATGATGAAGACCAAGTCATTGAAACTATAGTCTCAAACAAATAAATAAATATATACAGATATATAATTTCCATATATATGTGTGTATGTTTATTTGCATCAAGTAGAAGACAACCTTTTTGTTTCTATTTGTGAATCAACAACTCTGCTACTCTCGGCAAAAAAACTTTTCAATTAGAAAAAATAATCCTTGGAAATGATTTTTCGAAAAATTTTAAGCCCTGCTTGCAAAGCCCACTGAGGGTGCATATGTCAGATCAATCAATGATAAATACTTCCTCTTTCATTCGTTAAAATTGCAGCCATGTTCTAAATAGACTTTTGAGCCATTAGAGGAAATAACCGAAAGTTGCTTATTAATTCAGGCGTTACAAAGATGGCTATTATTAAATTACGAGCTTTTCGTGCGTGCCTTCGGCACGCCCTCGAAGCTCGGCCCTCCGGGCTGGTACCCTGGCGGGCAGCGTCTCGGTCCAAAAATTTTATTCCTCTTAAAAAACCACACTCCAAATGTATACCGGTAAACTACCGAAAATACATCGTCTCTTAAAAGTTTCGCCTCTTTAACTTTTGAGTGGCAAGGGGGGGGGGAGGAATAATGATCAATATATTTAATGTTTCTTAATTCAAAATGAATTGGAGTCTTTCATTTCAAAATTCGAGTCCAAATTAGAAATTAGAATTTCAAATTTGCCTGGTTAATGAAAATCGATTGGAGCCGCGCTGACAATTATATTTCAAATTTGCCTCGTTAATTAATATATATTAAATGTTTCTTAATTTAAAATCTATTGGTGTTTTTTCATTTTCATTCGAGTTCAAATGAATACAATATTATCTCGACACAAATCCAAATTAAAAATATCTAGTTTTACTAAGAGAAATCAAGATAGAAATATTAATGTCCCAATGGTGTAATCGGTAGAGCCAATGACTCACAGTTCGATTCCAGCTCTCAAAGGAACAACAACCTTTACCCTGGAGCCCGAAACCTTTCCAAACAATCTACCTGATACCGAGCCCCTAGAGGGTGCAGCTACCTCAGCCAATGAAGACCCTCACAAGGAGTCTAACCAGATAAGTAATGAATCTAGCTCGCTGGTTAAAATTCATACATCTAATTTTAGCTATAAGCAAATAGCTGAAAAAATAATAAACCACAAAGGCCAGCTCAATTCTCAAAAAATTAAAGCTTCTGTGGGTGTTTTCAAAAAATTCCAAGAAACACGTGGAAAAAAACAATTTAAAATGAACAAGAATACACTTGAAAAAAAACATTTCAACATGGAGGAAGCCTACAAAAATCTCCTGGAAAAATTTGAAAAACTCAAATTAGAAAATGAAGAACTTAAAAGAAAACTCAAAGCCAGAGTTTCTTTTGAACATGAAAATCAGTTCCAGCTTCTCAGCCAGCAACACGAGGATCAAGACATGGATCAAGATAGTGAAGTGCTCCAACCCAACAAAAAACCTCGAAAGGACGATAGTGAACCCAACAAGAGCCAAAACCTCACCGATTGGGCTACACTACAGCCACAAGAAAAAACGAAAGCCGACCAAGACTCAAAAAAAGTGACCAAAGGTAAGCCTCCGCCTATAATTATAAACAATAACGACAGTGTTGCCATAATAAGGCTACTAAAAGAAAGCTATAAATTCAGTGACTTTAATATTAAAAAAACAAACAATATCAAATCAGCTCTTCAAATAGAAGACTTACAAATATACAAAAAAACCATCAGTACATTAAAAGAAAGAGGTTTCTCTTTCTATACTTTCACTCCAAAAAGTGAAAAATTACAAACCTTTTTGCTAAAAGGATTGGCAAACAATTGCGAGGTTGATGAAATAGCAGCTGAGCTGCACACTCATAAAAACATTTCATTCACTAAAATAGAGAGATTCTCAACAACCCTCTCAAGAAAATCAGGTACTACCCTCCCAATTATACTAGTTCAAATAACTCCTGAAAGCAAAACCCATGACCTCTACCTAATCAAAAGAGTATTTTATCAGCAGATAAGATGGGAAAAGCTAAAAAAAAAAGATATAACGCAATGTAGGAATTGCCAAAGAATAGGCCATGTCGCAGGACGGTGTAATTTACCCTATCGTTGTGTAAAATGCAATACTAATCATGGACCTGCCGAATGCCAATTAAAACAGGCCGAAACACAAGAAGCTCTCTACTGCGTCACTTGTGGAAAATACGGGCACCCCGCCTCCTTTAGAGGATGCCCCGAAATAGTTACAATTAAAAAAAAGATTCAAGAAAAACAAGCGTTGGCGAAATCAAAAAATAGCAAAAAGATAAATAATATTAAATCACATGTGAGCCCCGACCAATCAATAAGCGCGCCAAAGAATACTCTACCACTAAATGACGCCCCAAAAAGTGCCATAAGCAACGAAAACAACATACTAAGCAGACTCCAACAAATGGAAGAAAGTATCAAAATAATGTTAAAAATGTTTACCACTCAAACAGATATAATAACAGGCCTTCAGGCAATGAACAAACAATCCCAGAATTCTTAGGCTTAACAATAATATCAATAAATGTAAATTCAATAATCACAAACCAAAGGAGAGCAAACATCTTGCAAACTATAAAAAAATACAATCCAGATGTAATCCTCTTGAGTGAAACAAAGCTTAATGATAATCACTTCGTCGAATTTGCCGAATATGAATGCATAAGGACGGACAGGCCTAATTCAAAACAGGGAGGAGGGACTGCTATACTAATTAGAAAAAATATAAAATATAAACATATTCAAAATTCGATATTAATGTCCTCTAAATCTCTTGAAACGACAATTATAAAATTACAACTAAAAAATAACCAAAGCCTTTATCTTGTTTCCGCATACAGCCCTTGTAAATTTAATAGTGTATTTCTAAACGAATTAGAAAATGTATTCGATATTTTACAATTAGACAGACCAGAAAATTACTACTACCTTGCAGGGGATTTAAACGCCAAGCACATCACTTGGAGCAATAATTGCAATAATCAAAGGGGAAACAAACTAAAAAAATGGATTGATGATAATGAAATCAAATACAAATTAAAAATACTCCACTCAGAATATCCTTCATTTCCCAGTAGTGGATCCTTCTTAGATTTAATCCTACTAGATGCAAGATTAATCGTTTCAAACAAAATAAACCACAACAAGGTACCCAACATTCCTTATGACAGTGACCACAACGGCTTAATTGCCAACATCCACTTAAATCACAACGAAGGCCTTGAGCTAGAATCAAAAACTGACTCCTACCAATTTAATTTTAAAAATACAAACTGGCATCATTTTGGTAATTACTTAAATAAAAACTGCCAACTAAACATATCATCATCTAGGAATCTAAATAACAATGAAATCGATCAAAATATAGAAACCATCGAAAAAAACATTCAAAAAGCAATAAATAAAGCAACACCAAAAATTAAACCCAAAAACTCTTTCGATAAATATCTGAACCCCAAAATAACAAAACTTCAAAAAGCAAAAAGCTTTCTGATAACCCAAATAAACAAATTTTACAAAAACAACCTAAACAGACAATCAGACGAGTTCTATAATTTGAAACAACTCCTCTCTGAAACAAAAAAACAGCTACAAATAGAATTTCAAAATTCCACAAATAGCTACTGGGAAAATAAAATCAAAAACATTCCTCTCCATGAATCATCTGAAACCTTTCCTAAAATTAACAGCATATTTAGAAAAAAAAATCATTCAACAATTCCAGAGATTATAAATATTCCCAAAGACAAAAGAGAAATCCTGATAAAAGCTAGCTTAAACCCAGACAATGTTAACAAAGATACAACAGGAAACTTCTTAATTTCAGACAATGAAGAAAAATTAAACATCCTTGGGTCTCATTTCTCTCTCATTCACCTACAAAACGAAAATATGGGCAAAGATCATATGTCTAGACTCATAAATAGCAACATCGAAAACCTTAAAAGAGAAATAGAAACAGACACAGAAACAATGAAAACGGTATACCAATTTTCTAACGAAAATACCTCAATTGACCCAACTACCTGGTCAGAACAATACAGCCTGACAAACAATAGAGAGGTAAAGAAAATATTTAGAAAACTTAACAACAAAAAATCCACAGGCCCTGACAAAATCCCCAATATAGTATTGAAACATTTACCAAAAAAAATAATCAATTACTACACTATTATTTTTAATAACTCATTAAACAACTTATATTTTCCCTACAATTGGAAAAAAAGCAAAAGTAATCGCCATCCCAAAAAAAGGCAAAGACCCTTCCTCCCTCTCAAATCTAAGGCCAATAAGTCTTTTGCCGAATATCGGGAAAGTCTTCGAGATTATAATTAATAAAAGACTGGTTTCATTCTGCCAAGAAAAAAATATCATACCAGAAAGCCAATTTGGCTTCAAATACAAACACTCTTGCATTCATGCAATCACAAAATTAGCTTCTGATATCTACTGGTCTTTAAATGTCAACCATTGTGTTGGAGCGTGCTTGATAGATGTAGAAAAAGCTTTTGATACCGTTTGGAGAGAAGCCCTGATTTATAAATTATTAAAAAAAGGCTTCAACAAAAACCTCATTAAAATGATTTGGAATATGATAGAAGAAAGGACATTTATAATTTCAAACAAAGGAAAAGAATCTTCTATGGTATTCCAGGTCAAAAATGGTCTCCAGCAGGGAACCGTAAACTCTCCTGTCCTATTCAACATATATATCAGCAATATCCTAGAACTCTTTGAATTAAACAAAGCAAAAGACAAAGGCGCTCTGGCCTTTGCGGACGATTTAATTGTTTACATATCAGGTAAAAAACCAAGTGAAATCAATCAAAAACTAGAAATCTTAGTTAACAAAATTCATTCTTACTACGACACATGGAAATTAAAAATCAACATCAATAAATGTGAAACTATATTATTTCGACCCCCAATCAGTAAGGGTAATCGGGACCTACAAAAAAATTGGAAAAAATTCCAAATTAAAGTCAATAATCAAATCATCCCACATAAAAAAATTGTAAAATATTTAGGAGTAGAACTAGATGAGCGGATGCTCTTTAATAAACACCTCGAAAACAAAATAATAAAGGCCAGAGCAGCCTTCATGGGACTAAAAAAATTATTCTACTCGCAGTACCTCGATCCAAAATTAAAAATATTAAGCTACACCACCCTCATTAGACCTATAATCTCATACGGTTGCAGCATCTGGTTCAACCAGAGTGCATCTATGATGGAGACAATAAGAATTTTTGAAAGGAAATGCCTTAGAGCCTGCCTAAATACTTATAGAAGCCCAGAAACAAATTTTCTTAAATACGTTAGCAACAAAAAATTATATAAATTAGCTAATATTAACAGATTCGACTGCTTCATAATCAAACTAATTCGAAATTATTATACCCAAATAGTCAATATCCAAGAGAATAGCCTCATATTTGGATCCGTATATCCAAATGAAAGTTATTTC
Source organism: Forficula auricularia (assembly GCA_024734495.1). Classification (NCBI taxonomy): domain Eukaryota; kingdom Metazoa; phylum Arthropoda; class Insecta; order Dermaptera; family Forficulidae; genus Forficula; species Forficula auricularia. The sequence continues at coordinate 10,642,476 of JALMQS010000102.1, forward strand.
AAAAAAACTCTAAACTCTGGCTATATCCCCCCAGAAGCTTTCCCATACCTGGATGCCCAAGGGTATATCCAGGACACGAACAAAATCCCAATAATATTTCACATCTATAGAAGAAAAAATGACAAAAGAATTGAATATCATCCCTTTCTAGACAGCAGAGATATATATAGGCACTGGAGATATAGCCAGGAAATATCTGATAAGGACAGGAAGGAGACGATTTGTCCCAAAAAATGCTGGTGGCTTGACCAATAATTAATAATAAATGTAAATTTATTTGTTTATTTGCTTATTTGGCAGCTTATTTGTTTATTTATTTTTATTTAAATGAAGTGAGTGGAGTGAATGAATGTGATAAAAAAAAAGGTCAAACTTGACCGAGCCATTGTATATACTATTGTATAAATTCCTTCTCTTCATCCCTTTTGTAAATAATTTCCCAAAGAAATTATAAAAACAAGGTTTTTTTTTTTAAAGCCATTTCCTTGTAAAACAAAAATAAAGTTATATCCCTACCCCTTAATTTAAGAAGGGAAAAACCCGAAAATGTTTGTAAATAAGTAAATAATATATTAATTCATAACTACGAATACATTGTATGTAATGTAGATTAAACTTAAAAAAAAAAATAATATTCCATATCCCGGAGTGTTAGGGATATTATTGTAAAAAATGTATATAAATCTTTTTGGCTAATAAACACTTTATAAAAAAAAAAAAAAAGAGCCAATGACTATAGTTCAAGAGTTCGTCGGTTCGATTCTAGGCAAGAGCGTAATTTTTGTAGAGAAATTTCTCTAAGCGTTGTTACAAATTAATCTAGATGAATATTATATAGTATTATAATTTAATTACCGATATAACTGGAGTCTTATACGAAGTCTCTATAATAAATTAAAGCGGAAATTTTAGGATTTCCCATGAGATTATTTTATTAAATTTGGGTCTAAATTAGCTAAGATTTACAAATTAGCTACAATTTATAACGCTTAAGCTATGAACTCTGTCAAAAATAATTATCTCATTTGAGGCTTATTTATTATATATTTGGTTTCTCTATTTCTATTGAATTATCCCCAGAAATTAATTATTATTTATACGTTTGAGAAAAAAAATAATACCTAACCAAAGAGGTAATTTTTCACAAGATTTTCATGCATTCTATCGAAAATAAAGTGAAAAATTAGAAAGTTTAAATTAAAAGCTCATTCATTTAATGAATTTCGACTTGAATAATTAATTTATCTTTTTAATAAAATGATTTTAATGGATTAATTTAAATTCACTTTAACACATTGAATAATTAAAAAATTAATTGAAGATGTAAATAAGTTCTTTGGGAGGAACTATTTTTAAAGGATATTATTTTTTGTAATAAATAATTAATTATTAAATTAAATCTATCTACCTGATCTGTACAAAATATAATTGTGCTCTAATGAGATAAAATAAATAATTCACCCTCAAAAGCTTGCTTTGCGAATAGCACGCGATTCGAAGGCTCAGGTAAAGCAATAAAAATGGACGGTATACGAAAAAGAATAATTTTTATAAAAAAAAAAAAAATAAAACCGTCTTCAAAAAAATTAAATGCAACAAATAAAATAATAAGAAATCAAAAATCAAATCAAATGCACTAAAAGGTATTAAATAATTATCTAATTTAGTTACAACTAAACGAAACTAAACTAAACTGAAATTGTTACATGAAATCACTTTTTGAAGTCGGTGTCAAACATATACATTTTATGAATAGCACTCGACGGGTCTTACTTAGTACGTTTGACGGGTAAGTTGGCGTCAGTAAACATACATAAAAAATAAATAAATAAACAGGTATCTTGACTACCTTGGAGATATATTGATCCAAACGCAGAAAAAATCATTAAAATCGGTTCATAAACAAAGAAGTTATGCGTGAACATACCTAACAAAAAAGGTCCAATACCAATGAAATTTATATTTTTACCAATCGGAAACTAGACTGAACCCAATGCAAAAAAATCATCAAAATCTGTTCACAATTGGCGAAGATATTAGGTAACATAGACACAAAAAAATCAGTCGAATTGAGAACCTACTCCTTTTTTGAAGTCGGTTAAAAATAGTCAAAAATTATATTCTTCGCCTTCCAAAGATAGTGAGCACAAAATGTAAGTAGTTTTTTGAAAAAAAAAAATGCAAATAACACTATCAGAATGAAGATTCAATAAGCTTCACTTCTCTAGTTATCATGGGTATTTGCATTCAGAGAGTCACACAGACAGTCAGAACAAAAATTATGAAAATTATTTTTAAATAAATTGAAAGTTTTTTTTTGGTAAGAGAAGCAGAATTTTTATAAATTGAAGGAGACAATAAAATATTCTGCTAGAATCAATATAAATTAATTAAAAATTTATTTTTCCAGCAGAAAACACTTATTGTCTGCTTCAAATTTTTTTTTTTCATATTTCAGAGATATCTAATAAATTTGAATATTGAAAAATACAAATAAAAAATTAAAACATCATTTTTTAAAATATTTGACTCTTAAGGTAGTTGTTGCGCGATAATACTAGCAAAAAGTTATTGCTAGAGTATATAGAACAGACAATAAGGATTCATAATTCATAAGCCCAAAATTTTGGCTGTTTATGTCCCCTTCTAGCCAATCCCGTGCTCGTTTGACAAATCTGGCAACGTTCTCCGAGCTTGAATATTTTTATCATAGAAATGACAGATAAAATACATTATAAAGGGAGATTTATAGAACAAAAAGTTCTTAATAAGCGATTGAAAGCTGTTGCGACAATGGCTGAAGCGAAAAAACGTCAAAAAAGTACTAAAGTTAACACGCTTTTTAGGGTTAAATTCATGCGTTGTTGCCAGCTTGCTTTTAGTGTAAATTTTTCAATATATATTTTTCATTATTTATTAATTATTATCTCACAAACTGTGTTGTAACTATGAATTAAAATTTTCTTAAAAAATTTATTAGTTATTGTTTAATGTTGTTTTAGTTTTTTATAAGAATAGTAAGAATAGTTTCTTAATTATAATTAAATATGTATCTAAACCTTCCGATATACCGTATAGTGGAATGTATAAGAGTCTGAAAAACTCTATCTTTGGAATTTAATATTTCCGGAACTATTTTTTTATAAATGTTGTTTTGCCACCAAACATTGCAGAAAGAAGTATTTAAACAATATTTTTTATAAATGTTGTTTTGCCACCAAACATTGCAGAAAGAAGTATTTAATCAATAATCTCTCTAAAAAATCCTAAGATTTGGTGAAACAACTACCTTAAATTTTCATAGAGAATGGAAGCTTTGGTGGTTTCAGATTAAAATAAAAAAAGTTTACTCATGATTGTTTCACTTATTTTTTGGAGTACTTTATTTAAAGATATTTTTTGTATTATTTTTTACTTTACCATACAGGGTATGGTCAAGTATTGTAATCGGGCATGAAAAAAGTGTTGTTTTTTTTTGCTTCTTTTTTTCGAAATATCTCAAAAACGGCTGAAACTATTTTGGTTAAAAAAATTGTGCGAAACCATGGCATTTCGGTCTACAAAAACGTCCTAATAAGTGAACATCGAAAAAATTATATTATTCGAGATAATAATTGTTTTGTCAAAATGTCTATTAGTCTGTCTATTAGTTAGTCTGTGCGTTACCAAATTTTTGTGGAAGAGGTTTAGGGTAAAAAAATGAAAATCTTGGCCATTTACCAAACTCAACCAAATTTTGTATACATAATCAGTGGGGCTCCAGAAGTGTAAAAATTCAAAAACTACCCCCCCCCCCCCCCCTACATGATTATAAATAATTTTCTTAAATATTAAATATAAGTGAGAGGCCAGGTTGTATGGTAAAGTCAAGTGGATGGACACATCAGAACACGTCAGCTTATTTTTTCGAAAATTCACAAAAATGGCTCCAACTATCTTGATGAGCAATGTGGCCCCAATAAGGATTGAATTCCCATTACATAATACTTTTTGGACGAAGTCTCTATGTTTAAAGAACTTTATTATATATAACAAATAAGATAATAAAACCACCCAAAATAGATTCTGTAATGGAAATTTATCCCTTATTAAAAATCCCATTTTTCGCGTATTATTTATTTTAGTTTCTTGGGTTTTTGTTCAGGATCAATTTTTTAATTGTAATTTAAAATTTTTATTTAAAAATCAATAAAAATTATTCTTAATTTTGTTAACTAATATCTCCTCCCTGAAGTTTCTAAACATTGGTTATATTGGTATAGATTTTACTTTTTTACTATACACTATGATGGAATCAAAGCTCAAAAATTATTGATAAGTTCTTTAGGTTGGATGTGAGTTAACAAATTAACTCGTAATTATTCCACTTATTTTTTACCTCGTAGGTTCATTTATAAGATAGAACCGATGTTAACATGATTCGACCTGTCGCCACATTGGTATACTGAAATATACCCTTTAATAGTTTTATACATGTTTATTAAATACGTTCTTTAATAAAATACCATGATTTATAAATTGGGAAATTTACAAAGTAATAAATGAAATTTTACTATCGCATTTTAAGTCCAAACAAGGCAATTTTTTCTAATGAAATTGCTGCAAGATGCTGTACCATACATAGATATACAACCTCTGTCATCCAGAGAGGTCTCTTACATCCATCATGAAAAGAAGAAAAATAGAAAGGAATTTCAGGGATTAAAGTTATATGTTCCTGTAGATGAGGATCATGAATTAGTGAAAATTATAATAAAAACAGAATCAGGAACAGAGTTCCAGTCCTTAGAAGACATAGGAATAAACGAGCTAGCCAACGTGTTGTTCGATTTATGTTAGAAAATGTATGAGGATTTTAGGTGGGTGTCGATTTTATTTCTTTAGAACCCGTTTATATAGAAATATTAATTCGTTACTTATAATAATCGCCTTATGCGAATACGCCGACAATTTTTTTAATTTTAAAACCCACTAATACTTCACACCTAGAAGAACTCTATGGAGAAGAAAAAACAATGAACCCAATAGAAGAAGAAGAATCTGTGGACGAAAACGAATTAGGAGACCCCATACTCAGGTCAGAATTCGAGACAGCTTTGAAGGAACTAAAAAATAATAGAGCACCCGGAATAGACAATATACAAGCTGAAATCCTAAAGAACTCTGGAGAAAAGGCACGTGACAAACTTTTTGAACTAATTAGCAAAATCTATAAATTGGGAATCATCCCAAAAGATTTCGAAAAAAACAAAATAGTCACACTTCCCAAAAAGACAGGCGCGGATAAATGTGAAAATTTCAGGACCATTAGCCTAACCTCACATGCCTCCAAAATCCTAACCAAAATAATCCAAAGAAGAATAGAACAAAGAGTTGAAGAAAATCTGGGGGAAGACCAGTTCGGCTTTAGAAGAAACAGAGGCACCCGAGAAGCAATTCTCTCTCTTAGACTAATAATAGAAAGGGCTTTTATCAGGGAAGAATCTGTCTACATCGGATTCATAGACCTAGAAAAAGCATTCGATAACGTCAATTGGGAAATTATGTTTAAAATATTAAAACAGGCGGGAATAAAATTCAGAGAGAGAAGACTAATCTACAATCTATATCAAAACCAGACGGGAATTATAAATATTGGTGATGAACAAAGAGAAGCCAAAATAAAAAAAGGTGTAAGACAAGGATGTGTGCTGTCACCCATGATTTTCAACTTATACATAGAAGAAGCGATTAAAGAATTCAAAGACAAAATTGATACAGGTATAGAAATCCAAGGTCAAAAGATCGCTATGTTAAGATTTGCCGATGACATTGCCCTTCTAGGAAGCAATAAAAAAGAATTAGAGGACGCCTTGAATGGAATTAACCAAATCCTAATAGAAGAAATCAAAATGAAAATAAACAAGAATAAAACCAAGGTCCTAGTATGTACAAAAAAAGAACAAACGAGACAGGAATGCATCAAAATTAACCAAGAAAACCTAGAAGGAGTTAAGGAATTCCGCTACCTAGGAAGTAAAATAACATGGGATGGGAGGAGCAAAAACGAAATTAAATCAAGAATTGCCCAAGCAAAAATGGGGTTTAATTCAAAACAAAAACTACTATGCTCCTCCTCAATCAGCTTAGCAAACAGGAAGTTGCTATTGAAGACATATGTATGGAGCATAGCCATGTACGGGTGTGAAACCTGGACAATTGGAAAAGCGGAGAGAAAGAGATTGGAGGCTTTCGAAATGTGGTGCTACAGAAGAATGATGAATATCAAATGGATGGATAAAATCACAAATGAAGAAGTTCTTGGAAAAATCGGAGAAAGAAGAACCTTGTGGAAGAGTCTGAAGAAGAGAAGAGGTCAGATGATGGGGCACACACTGAGACATGGGGGACTGCTTAGGGATATCTTGGAGGGGGAGGTGGGAAAGAAAAGGGGAAGGGGAAGACCCAGATTAGAATATTTCAACCAAATAATTGGGGATATGGGATGCCAGACATTTAGAGAGGTTAAACAGCTGGCGGAGGACAGAGTCGAGTGGAGACGGATTGTTGCATCAAACCAGTCTTAGGACTGTATACTCAATGATGATGACTAATACTTCATGATAAATAATATTTAGCAGCCTGCTAAAAAAAATGACTTGTCCTGCTATGTTTACTAAGAATTGTAAAAATGACAAATATGCAATGAAGATAACTATTTGGTTTGTAAAATGAGTTTTTTGTGTATTAATTTGTTTTTTGTATGTATTGAAATGGTTTTTAAGATCAATTTTCATTTTGATTTGAAAAAGTTATAATTTGTATTAATTGAGGGCTTTCACTTTTTAGAGCCCTGTATAAGTCAACAAAGTTGATGAAATGCTGGCAATAAAATATAAATTATTTGGATAAAAAAATATAGTCCTTATTTCACGATACCAACTTTAATAATTTAATCGATGGACATAACTAATCTAATAAGCTGACGTGTTCTGATGTAGCCATCCACTTGACTTTACCATACAACCTGGCCCCTAAAATTATTTATAATCATGTAGGGGGGGGTTAGTTTTTGCATTTTTAGACTTCTGGGGGTCCACTGATTAGATATACAAAATTTGGTTGAGTTTGCTCAAACGGCCTAGATTTTTAATCCCCCCCCCCCTCCACTCCTCCTTAATTTTGAGTCGGTATGCACCAAAATTTAATCAGCTCTTATACCCTGTATGGTAAAGTAACAAATTTCAATAATAATATTCGTATCAAGTTGAAAGACAAAATACTTTAATAAAAAGATTTTTGCAAAATGTAATAGAGAATTTTAAGCAAATTTGTTCGGAGTAGGAAGTCACCTTGATTAACTCATATTTTGTGTTAAAATTATTTATCAACACTTTCATCTAGTGAACGATATTACACTTAAAAATTTCGATTTGGAGTGTCATAGGACTGGACAGATTTCATCACTTCATTTTAGATGAATGCGGTTACATTGCGGTACAAATAACTAAAATTTAATTAAACCATCATGTATTAAAAACATTTCTAATTTAGAATTAATGTTTGTTACAGGTGATGCCCGGTCTTTATGTAGGCAATTACCGGGACTCTAAAGATGCGGCTCAACTAGATCGCTATCAAATCACACATATCCTGGCCATCCACGATGCTGCTAGAAAACTTCATTCGGTAAGAACAACAGATGGGCCACGTTATTTGTCTTGTGAACTTGTTTTCGTAAATTTTATTAAAAATTTCGGAACTTGTTTGTCACACATATTGCACATATTGAATTTCTAAGGGAAAAAAGTGTTTACGTCAAGGTTAGTATATAAATCTATTTGTTGAGATAGTAGAATATACAACTCTGCTTGTAACTTCTCAGCCACCAGGGGCGCCCAGAGGGGGGCAAATCCCCAGGGGTCTGGACTCTTGGAGGGCCCGGAGCGGGAGGATGATTTTTTTTTACTACAACTATTGGTTATCTGCGAGACCTATAGGAAAAATAAGAAAAAAATAGACTATTGTCTGTCCTATCAATAAATAAAACTAATGTTTAGATTTTAATAAAAAATATTGTATTTTTAATAACATTTTATTCACACATGATAGCAAAATTAGTTTCGTATTGTATATGAACAGTTTTAAAATTGCAATTACATTAAGTACTGTAGTTTATTTTAAAGTTATCCAATATAAACATATAAATATATACAAACATTTATAATTTACTAGCTGAGGCCCGGCCCTTCGGCCCGGCGTCATCTAACCCCTGGCGGGGAGCGTCTCGTTTTATGGTTAAAGTTTATATAGATAATTAAAACAGTAAATGAATTATGTTACTTGTCAAAATTGTTCCCTTAACCAAAAATAATATTGAGAATTGAAAGATTTCCAAAAAGCTATTATCGGCCATCTTGTTTGTTTGCTTTTACCCCCAGAGAGGCGCTGGCGTTGTTTCCATGCCACGGGTGTGATATCTATAAAAACACTATATATAAAAACAATCGTGTATTTGAATGGAATGGTGTGTGAAAATTTGAAAGAAATCGGTCAAGAACTTTCGGAGATCCTTCAACGTAACTTAAGCGTAACAGTACATTTTTATTTATATAGATTCCAACAAATGGAACTTTATACATTAGGTGGGATGGAGGGAGCCCATGTCACGTTTGCCTAGGGGCCCGAAATTTTCCTGGGCATCCCTGTCAGCCACATTTATTGTTGATGACATTAAATTAGAAGCGAGAATTTAGGTAATACAGAAATATCAGCTCATTACCTACAACCGTTCGATATATCCACATATTTATGAAAACTTGATTTTTTCTGTTTTTCTACTTTTTCAAATTATGAAGCTAGAAATTCGCAAATATTTTTTCTTCATTTTTTAAGATTTTCAAAGGACAGCATTTGAATATGAATTCAACAAATTGACCGTATGATCTGAAAAATCGCCCTTAGGTATAGAGCAGGTTGATGATCCTAATATACATCATTGTCTTGGCCGAGAACTCATGAACAGACATGTGTAGGATATATACATTGGGTATGAGTTCATGACTCATGTCAATACAGAAATTAATAATAAAATACTCGATAATGTACTAAAAATGTCCATAAATATATATAATTTGCTTCTCACTCAAAGAAAATCCATTTTTTAACCTCAGGTAAATAAGTACCTACTCTTGAAAGAACAAATCAATAGCCAAATAATATTTCGAACCTTTTCGGTGCTTAGGTCACGGCATTGTGTTAGGAAAATGAGATATTTTTTTTTCTTTTTGATATATATACGTTCACTTTCATAATTCTAAAAGCGTTTTCAAGAGTGTAGGTGAATAAAAGAACTCTTGATCACAAGATTTTGAAGTTGTAAAATAAAGCTTCTCTTTTTATCCCCTTATCATTAAAAAATATTCAAGTATAATTTGATATTTGATCATTTCAGCAACCTTTCTTTTTTAAAAGAGATCTACCGAGATAGGTAGGTACGTGCTTATCTATTTTATTAATCCGCATAAAGGACCACTTAGGCTGGCAATTTTACGAACAATTAATTACCGGCAATCTGATGACGACAAAATTGCTATAAATTGGTCAATTTTCGTAGCTCGTTTAAATAGGTGGATGGACCTTAAAGCTCTGTTTTCAAGAACACAATATTTAATTTAAATAAATTGGAAGAAAAAGTGAAAACTTTTTTATATCCTGTAGGCTCTCCGCAAATTTTGACAATCTTTTGTCTCTGGGCGGTGAAACTTACTCCAGTAGAAATAAAATCAACTGGTGTGTGGTCACCACACGACTTTCACATTCTCACTTATTTGAAATCATCGCGACGCCCCTATATTACACCCCATTCCTTTATTTCAATCGGATTAAAATTTATACAAAACTAATAGCTCATGACACTTGATAAGTACACTAATTTACAAAAAATTCGTTAGCTAGATTATCTAGAAAAAAAAAAAAAAAAAATATTTCATGTAAATGTAAACTTCAGGTGTTCCGATTTCAATTGACTGATTTATTTATTTCGCCACGCAGAGGGGGGGCAGCCCTTTACAGAAGGAATACAGATTCGATTACATATTAGGTTAAAACCCTCATCAGCCGTCCAAACAATTACGTCAGATGTTGTGGCTATTAGAGAAAAGTATATATGGGCGCCAGTAGGACTCCAGAACCGATGCCAGAGTGTTGGGAGCTTGCTGTACTTCTTTTAGCCTATATCGAGCTTAAGTTTCGAATTTCACAGCTCTGAGACTTATGGATGTGAAACGCAGGGGGGATACACACATACGTACGCACTGACCAATGGATTTTTGGTCACTTTAAGGCCTCTGGGGACCACAATATCCGGTTTTATGTCCTAAATCTGGTTTCAAACTATTAAGGGCATCGATTCCTTCCACCTAGGCGTTACAAAATTAAATTAACTTTTTTCATCTGTGAGATACAAGATCTCAAAAGCGATCGCATACTTCACATTATATTCTATAAATGGACCTTAAAAAAGCTTTTGATTGGGTAAGAGTAGAAGATATAATAGGTTGTCTCAGAGAAAGAGTGGTTCCAGAAAGATTAAGATAATAAAAGATCTAAACACAAATACAAGAGCAAAAATAAAATCGAATAACCAGATATCTGGATCTATTTCAATAACAAGTGGAGTGAGGCAGGGCGATTCGTTAAGTCCTTTGCTCTTCAATCTCATTATGGATAAAATTTTACCATATTTGACGACCCATCTTGGATACAAAATGGGAGAAAACTCCATACAGGAGGTGTGCTATGCTGATGACGTGGTTTTGGTGTCGGACAGCGAGCAAAATCTGCAAACTCTCTTTCCTCAATTCGATCAAATGGCAGAAAGATTAAATATGGAAATATCCATAAGAAAAACAAAATGTATTGTGATAGCGAAAGAACAGCTTAAGTGTGAAATCAAACTTAAAAATACAACATTAGAACAATTTGAAAAATTTAACTATTTGGGAGCCGAGATTTCAGCGCACAGAGATCTCAGCCTAGAGGTTAAAACCCAAGTAACAAAAGGAACAAGGATAGCTGGATGTCTATATGGTTTGGTCTGGAAAAACAAATATATGTCAGCAAAAAGCAAAGTACGAATTTATAAGACCTGCGTATGTCCAGTGTTGACATATGCAGCAGAAACCAGAGCATCAACAATTACCACCCAACAACTACTCGAAAGATGTCGCAGCAAGAAACTAACGTCTTTATTCTTTTTTTCTTATTGGAAGAACAGGCGAAAGCCTATAGAGAAGACGAAGAAGAAGAAGAAGATATTCTAAGGAATATAAATGTGAAAGTTAAAAAGGAAAATGAGAAGACTTTTTCAACAGTCGTGATCTCGTGATTTGATAATTTTTTATGTCAGAGTATGATTTGAGCTAGAAAGCTGAAAATGGGTGAAAATGCAGTTTGTGCCAAGTTTAAGTTCATTATCTAAAACTGTTCAAGAACTCCTCCCTCCTTATAATAAAGATAGGATTTTTGTACTTTTTTCATTTATTAAAGGAGACAATAAAAGAGTGTCTCCTACTGGAAAAATAAATTTTTAATTTATTTATAGAGGTTATGGTTTCGAGGGCTTCGTCCTCTTCATCAGTCTATTACAATTGAATCACAGGAATTGATGTATGAAAGTTATAATTTATAAAAATTCTGACACTCTCGGCAAAAAGAAACTTTCAATTTTCTCATTTATATGAAAGTTTTAAAGAAAAAAGCCCATAATCAAATCAGCTCTTTGTATTAACTCGCCAAGCAAAAGAAATCATTTCAAATTTGATAGATTATTTGTTTATATTTTATAAGTTATAAGTTTAGTTCTCCGATACCTTTTAATTATTTGCTTACCTTTAAAATATACTTTTTCGTCAAATTCAATCAACGATTTAAATAATAAATTAATCGATTTAAGTTTTAATGGATCTCCATTATCGAAATCCGCTTGAGTGATTTTCATTAAAACGAGTTCGAAGTGTTTTGTACTTAAATTGAAAATTTTTAATTTACTTTATAGAGTAAGCTTGTACTTTTTTAAATTCTTTAAATTTTATTCATTCATTTGATCGGTTTAATTTAGCCCATTTAACCTCGCTTGGATAAGAATGGATAGGCTTCTCTCTCCGAAATGCTAGAAATTTGGAGAAAATTTTATAAGTAACCATAGCAACTGCGTTGTTTTCTTATCCGTTACCTTTGCTGAAGACATAGAGGAATCGACTTGAAATCAAAAATGCCCATCGATTCTCATCTAATACTTGAGGAATTCTACAATGGATTTTTTTATATTGGTAACCATTGCTGAAGACATAGAGGAATCCAGTTTAAATCAAAAATAGCCATCAATTCTCATATAATACTTGAGGAATAACCATTCTACATTAAATTTTTGATGTTTCGATTATTATTGGTAACCATTGCTGATGACATGCAGGAATCGACTTAATTGTTTTGTAAACGTAAATAAACAATGAAGAAATAGGTACAGTGCATTTTTCTTTCTGGGTGGTAGAATATTTTAGACAGGAAGTGTAAATACTGTAAAAACACCCTCCTCTTCTTCCATCGAGATTGCAGGCAGGTGATGTAGAGTGGAGTTTCAATAGAATCTTCTTTATGTTCGCCAATGGATATGATTCCAGGAAGATACAAGAACCAAAGTAGGCAATGTAGATAATTGATAAATCTCAAAAATAAAAACATATTAGTAGGAACTTTCACTTGCTCCATGCTCTCTTAGACAACGAGCATGTAGTAAATGAAAGTATAATAGCACACTTTGTTTCTAATTTAAAGGGCCTCCACATCTCCCCTTATAGCCCTCCGTTCCTCCACACATGATCCGATTGGGTGGCACCCAAAATCCCGAATGTCAAAATCCCGACATGGGAAAATTCAGACGTTATTTTAACATTTCATTAATCTTTTTAATATTTACAAAATTATATAGGTATAGTATATATATAATATATATTAACATTAGATGAACACGAAAGTTAAAACTTTTATCCGGCCACTGCCCTATTTTGCTGCAATTGGGACCAGATTCGATTTTGATACTGAACCAAGAGTTGAGTATTATATATTCATATTTGACAAGATGAACCTAATTAATACAAAAAGTACATAATTTAAATATCAATATAAAAAATAAATTTTATTAATTTGTGAAAATAGAAATTTAGTTGAGATTAGAAAAATTATTTGAAAAGTAACTACACTCACGTGCAAAGAAATGGAATCACCTCCATTACGAGTTGATAAATGTAATTTTCATTCTCAAATATAAATAATGTTATATTAATATAAATTATACCGTATTAAAGCCAAAGATTAAAGATTAAATCAATATGTTTTACATCAAAAGTCATCCAGTTAATTTTTAATTATTTGACTTAGAATGAAAAATTAGGGAAAAATTAAAATTTTGGAGGTTGGATATTATTCAAATTTAACAAAAAAAAAAAAAAAAATAAAATAAAACAATAATAAAAACTTTATTTAAGCATTTTTTAATATTTATATTAGTATTGACCCCCCGCCCCCGCCTTTTTAGAAAAAATATTTAAATTTCTAATAAATTACAAAGAAACATACAATGTATCATTAAATTAATAAAAAGAGAGTGATTTCATTTATTTGCTCGTGAGTGTATTAACAGGTTCGGTTCTAAAAAAAAGTTAGTTGAGATTAGAAAAATTATTTGAAAAGTTAACTTTGATCGTGGCCAGCCAATGCACAAACGTAGAAAATCGATAGTTGATCGAGAAAACAGAATAATGACCATTTTTAACGATCGCCCAAATAGAACTCTCATGGAATATCTTCATGGTATTCCACACAACGTTTCTTTCTAAATTATGTACTTTTTGTATTAATTACGATAATCATGTATTAATATGAAATTTAAATGGCTTGGTGTTTACTGGATATGTTAATTTTTAAAAGAGGATGAATAAAATTCAATTGCTTTTTTCGAGTAATAAATTGTTTTATTAATTCAAGTGGTTAATTCAAATATTTTGAGAGCACTACGGAATCTCTTCCTCTGTGGTAACTGCGGAATAAGAATAACAGTGAGTTAGTGGGTTCACAAGGCATTGATTGTCTGCTAATTACAGTTAAAGATCTGTAAATAGCTGACTGTCGAGATTTCGACATTCGGGATTTCGGGGTGAGCCCAATCCGGATAAATATGATATAATCTAGCTAAATAAATGCACTTATGATAAAATTGTGTACTCACTATATTATAAAAAAACTGCAACGGATCGTTGCTAAACTTTATCCAAATTCATTTGAAATATTAATATGTTCTAGAGTAAAGTACTTTAAAATATAATTTTACTAAAAACTTTATTTAACCTTTTTTGTGGTCCCCAAGGTACTTAATTAGGATATTAAATTTCATCAAAATTGGTCAAGTCATTTTCAAGATATTTAGAAAAAACTAAAAAAGTACTGAAATAAAGTACTAATGTTTGTGGACCGATATGTACCAAAAACTAATCAGCGCTTCATTTTGTTAAAAGAATGCTAGGTTTTTAATTTCATTTCAATCGGTGCAACGGTGTGGAAAAAATCGTGGGCCAAAAAAACGATAACATACATACATCCATCCATCCGCACGCACTAAATGAAAAAATCGCACTTTTTGGCCTCTCGACGAGACCCCATGTAATTTTTGGCAAAACCGTCACGTGCTAAAATTCAACCTAATTGAATACTACAATTTGTGACTTTAATTGAGTCCATGGGTTCCGTAGTCTTTACCTGAGGACCCTTTGAAGCCACGCTTGCCCCGAGAGCGATTACAATACTTTACCCATGCTTTGCATTGGATAAAGTAAAAAAATAAATGTGTAGAGTTGGATGAGAGAGCACCGAAACAGCAACATCATAACAAAATAAAAAAAAACAGAATGATATAAAATAAAAAATGATGATTTATATTAAAGATTTATCAAGAATCAAATGAGAATGCCTACCGTAGTAACCTTTCGAAAAAAGTCTGAAGAAAAGAAGCTTCAGCCCCCACAAACCAACCATACCATCTTCATCTAAAATATAAAAAGAAATAAATTAAAAACTCTTGCCTTATTCAGAAAAAAATAAAATGGGAATTTATTAAATACTACTAACCGAAGAGTCCACTTCTTTGCGCCCTGATGGCTTCATGTTCTAACCCTAAGCCCTGGATCTAAAATGGCTCAGATGGCCAACTAAAATCTCGTCTTCATTCTTCAACCTGGTCTTCTTTCTTGAGATGATCGCGAACGCGAACACGTAAAACAACACACGGTTAGGCTCAGTATGGCCTAGAAATCACGGATTTAAGACCGAAAACGTGAACGATCGGACGAAACGAGAAAACGCGCCCAAATCCGATAGTTTAGTTTTAAGAAGAAAGAACAGGAAAACACATCATTCATACAAGTTACCTAGGATAAGAATCATTTAAAAGATTTCTTATCTACCAAATTCAAATCTCTTCTCCCACCTAACACACTCCATACCTAATTTTGAAACGAACTAAGAAGAGGAGAGTTTGAATTGGTTAAAATTAGGATGGGAAACCTACTAGTACATCATAGTATATCCGATCATCATTGAAGTACAGCGTAAGATTCAAGGATTAATGTGCCCCTGCTGAAAAAAAGAAACCCTATCGAACGAACATAGCTAGCCCTACGACACATCTCTCCAAGCGTCTCACCTGTACAGATCAAGAGGCATATGTCCTGTACATTCAGGTTTCCAGGAAAGACTTCAGTAATGGTCTTTCGAAAAATTAACACAGTCATTCAGATAGAGGATTAAACCGATCTCTCAAGTATTGGTTGCATAGACAGCTGAGCCCTCTCGATAGCTGGAAAATAAAAATAAGCCTACCTATGTCCGGGTACCCCAAAAACCCGGCACATTCGCGTACCTATGGGGTTCTAAGACAACACCCTATGCCAGACTGAATATCTGAGTAGTCCAATTGTCATTGCAACCGATACTTAAGTAAATCGGAAAATCCGTAATTAAAAATTAAAAGGCCTAAACCCCACTTATAATTATATCGTTGGCGAAGGCGCAGATATATATTGTTAAATAAATCGCCCCCTAAATTCTAATTCCTCACCTAGGAGGAGATATATTCTAGGATTATCGGTATTATTGACTGATCTTAACTATAAAGGTATATTTGTGGTTGGTTACTCAGTTTAATAAATGTAAATGTCTGTTGTATCTGAAAATAAAACAGATAGACACACCAAAGAGAAAGAAAGAAAGAAAAGAAGAAATCCCTTCCCTAGTAGGTATTAGAGTATTACTTTCTCAATACCTATTGGACGCATCATACAATACTAAACATCGTTAAACCAACCACACACCTTTCTATACTATTGATTCCTAATTTCTAAACAGTGAAAACCTTTTTGAAGCCTTCTTGATTATCATTTGGATAATCAAGAAGCGATGTCCCTCGGTGGTCGGGTAAGAATGGATGATGGACGGGTTGGTTACCTAAATGAAAAGAGAGACATCCTAACACGATCCGAGAAGACACGAGATCGAGTTTTACTTACAGATTTACACTAATCTAAACCACCCATCAACATCATCCATTGCTCAGCTTTCCACATCCTTCCTTCCTTCCTGTCTTTTAAGGTAGGCACGCTTGCATGCATGGACTGCATGTGCATGTTAATTGGTAATGGAGGTGGTTTAGGGTCACTGAAATTCCTATTCTTCTAAATTAACTAATTTTTATTTTACTAAAATAATAATTTATTTAAATTTTGTTTTGTAATTTAAAATTTAATTCATTTCTATTGAAAAAATAAATTTGAATTTAAAATAAAAAAAAAAAATAAAATAAAAAATATTAAATGTATTTTATTTTTAAATGAATTTATTGAAATTTTTGAATATTACTTATTTTCTAAATACTACGCGAGGGATTACGATGAAAACCTGTGTCTGAAAAAGAAAAAAAAAAGAAAAACATCCTATGTTCTAAGAAGGCATTCTAATAATGCCCTTTCATGATCTAACTAGCTAACTATATGTCCCTTTTATAAATTTAACCAAAAAAATATTTCTAGTAAATTGAAAATTTTGAAAAAGATCTTAAGATGTCACTAGATCGACCTAAAGAAAACTAAGTGAATTGATCTGCGCCCCGCATTAATGAGAAACATACCATTCGTTGCAATATGGGGTGATTTAATTGGGCACTCGGATGCTCGCGAGGGATGCTCAACGTCCAACTAATATATACATCAAATGTCCTAAATGGATGAGACAGCTTAGGGGCGAAACAGTTCTTCAGAAAGGATCATCATCGAGACTCTCGTAGATCTAGAAAAACCAAAAGAATAATAATAGTATTTTATTGTAAAAAAATTATATTATAAATATAATACCTAATTAAATGAAAGCAAATATGTTTTGCCATTTTTAGGCAATACATTATAAAATTACAATTATTAAAAAGGAAAATTATTTTTATTTAAGATAGTTGTTTCGCGATAAATACTTGCAAAATGTTAATGCTAGAGTAAATAGAACAGACATTAAGGATTCATAATTCATAAGCCCAAAACTTTTTGCTGTTTATGTACCACTACTAGCCAATCCCGTGCTCGTTTGAGAAATCTGGCAACACTGTCCGATCTTGTATTTATTTTAACATAGAAATGTCAGATAAAGTACATTATAAAGGAAGATTTATAAAACAAAAAAGTTCTTAATAAGCGATTGAAAGCTGTTGTGACAATGGCTAAAGCGAATAAACGTCAAAAAAAGTACTAAAGTTAACTTAAGTCCACTTTTTAGATTAAATAAATGCTTTTGTTGCCAGCTTGTTTTTAGTGTGAATTTTTCATTATTTATTCATTATTATCTCAGAAACTGTGTTGTAACTATGAATTAAAATTTCCTTAAAAGATGTATTAGTTATTGTTTATTGTTGGTTTAGTTTTTTATAGCAATGGTAAGAAGAGTTTCTTAATTATAATTAAATATGTATGTAAACTTTCTGATATCCCATATAGTGCAATGTATAAGAGTCTGAAAAACTCTATCTTTGGAATTTAATATCTCCGGAACTATAGTGTTCATAAATTTCGTTTTGCCACCAATCGATGCAGAAGTATTTAAATAATAATCTGTCTAAATTTGAAAAAAATCCTAAGAAAACCCATATGGTGAAACAACTACCTTAAGATCTGAAATAATTTTCCACTGAAACAAATATTATAAATTAATCAAATTTTCTATTAACATTGTAAATAGATACAAATAATTAATCAAAGAGGGTGTCCTTGGTAGGGATAAATACATAGGGATTCGGAAGAGGGGTTGAAATTACATTTTTTTTATTTATAATTTAATTTAACTTTAAATACTATTTTTAAATAAAAATGGATATATTATAAGTTAGAAGTTAAAATAAGAAAAGATACAGCCAGAAAAACAAATCAATCTACTATTTTCAACAAAATATATTTGGTCATCAGGGAGATCATGTCTACTACTCCTAGGAGTATACCCATACTCTCATAACCTCTCGGTGGGTAGCTATCCCCTTCCAAATTGACTAACCCCCTGAAATTTTTTTCTGGCTACAGCCTTGCACTATAAATAAATAAATACAATTGGCTAAAAAACTAAATATGGAAATCTCTTTAAAGAAGACAAAATGCCTATCACTCTCCAGAACCAACCAAAAGTGTGAAATAAAACTAGGGGATACTATATTAGAACAAGTCTCGAAATTCAACTCTATTTAGGAGTAGAAATATTGAGCAATAGGAATTTGAGAGATGAAGTCAAAACACAAATGACTAAAAGAGCTAGAATATCCGCCTGTTTGAAGAAAGCCAAGGAAGACCAAAAAAAAGATGGAAAGCGGGCCTAAATGTACACCCTGAGTAAAAATCGAATGGAACAACGTCCTTTAATTGGAGAAATAGGCGCAGGCCTATTAAGAAGATTAAGAAGAAGAAGAAATACAATACGTATATCTATATAAAATTTTATTGGTTAAAGACTAAAGATAGATAACTTTGCATCCATTATCAGTCAATTAAAATTATTACTTTTTTGAGCATACAGAGTCAATTGAATGAGTAAACGTTTGTAAGTAATGGTAAGTTAGAATGAATAATCCTTACTTAGAAACGAATAGTTATTTAATTGAGTATGCATACTCAAATGAAAAAAAAATGTTTATTAAAAATGACTGACACTGATGGCTAAGCCTTTATTTATTTGCATCAAGCAGTGAACCCCCTCTTTGATTTGGACTTTAAAAATCAATAGCTCAGCTACTTTCTGTAACAAAAACCTTTTATTAAATTGAAAGTTTTTGCCGAGAGTAGCAGAATTTTTATATATTGAAGGAGACAATAAAAGAGTGTGTCTTCTGCTTGAATTATAAATTTTATTTATTTATAACGAGATTATAGTTTCGAGGGCTTTGCCCTCTTCATCAGTCTATTACAATGGATTCACAGGAATTGATTTATTTTTATATTTATTTTATTTATTATTATAAATAAATTCATGTGAATACATTGTAATAGACTGATGAAGAGGGCAAAGCCCCTCGAAACTATAATCTCGTTATAAATAAATAAAATTTATAATTCCAGCAGAATACACACTCTTTTATTGTCTCCTTCAAAAACCTTTTAATTTTAAAATTGCTGAGATATTTTGAAAAATATTGCAAATACACCAATATTTTCAAATTTTCAAACAAAATTTCATATCTATTTCTTGTGTCATAGAAATAAAATAAAATAAATATAAATGCATGTGAGGAAGCATAGGTTATGGTTAAGTCATATGGATGGCCTTATAAAAAATTAGATACTGATCCAAAAATTAACCATTTAGCATGTTACTTAATTAACATGATCTATGAAATCGAATATTTATAAAATAACATGAGTTAAAAACAATATATTAATTAAAAAGAATTTATTTTATTATAAGATTTTAGTAGAAACTATTTTTACATTGCATATCAGAGGGCTTCGTCCCCTCAGGAATCGAACCCAAGCACTAACTTGCCGTGAAATCAGCCAAACCCTTAAGACAAATCTCTCTCCGATACGAGACATAAATACAATCGGCTAAAAAACTAAATATGGAAATCTCCTCAAAGACAAAATGCATATCAATCTCCAGAACCATCCAAAAGAGTGAAATAAAACTAAAGAATACTATATTAGAACAAGTCTCGAAATTCAACTCTATTTAGGAGTAGAAATATCGAGCAATAGGAATTTGAGAGATGAAGTCAAAACTCAAGTGACTAAAAGAGCTAGGCTATAATATGAGTAAGCTTATGTCTAAAGGCCTAGCACACACTCTTACTAGTGTGAACTGGTTAGCTCCAAGAGACCAAGTAACGTTTCTAGGGTCTTGACTTGGATAAACAAGTTGGCTAAAAGAACGGCGTGTGCTAGGGCCTTATGGGTTAAAAGAAATAAAAACTCACAAATTGGAAGAGAAGCTTGCTGAAGCCCACTCGCAGACTCGCTAGCAATCCAGAATTAGCCACTGCATTCATTCGACTGGACACTGAAGTTTAGAAATAATAAATTAATATTAGAATTATGAAATATATGATTTAAAGAGAGAAAGTGAAAACAAATCAAAGATAAACTCAAATTAAAAGAAAAATTATCCAAGCCAATATACATAAGATTGCACCTATACTTCCATAAAGCTTCTTTTTTCAAATTTTCACGAAATTTTTGAATTTTATTTTCGATTTTTTTTTATAAAGAATTGTATTTAGTTTGCTTAATAAAACAATCAAGATTTTTTGAAATCTAATTACCTACACAGGTTAAAAGGTTAGATGCTTACCTTGGAATTTTAATGTTCCTGGGGTTTAATTTTAAAAAATTTCACTTCAGATGATTAATTAGTTTTAAAAATTAAAATTTAACAGTTTTTGAAGAGAAAGTACCCCCAAAATTGAATAGAAATTAGGTCAAGATTGCGTTGAACAAGGAGGGAAGATGTGAATACTGAGGCTCGGAAGCCGGACTGAAGGCTCGCCCGGCCGGACTAGCAATTTCGATCAAAGGGGGCGTTTTAGTTTGTTAAGAAACGAGTCTCGACAAGTTGGACGGGCATTATGACGTCACAATCAGACCTAATTATTATTAAATATACATAGAATATAATATATATATAAAAAAATTTAAATTTAAAAATGTAAGAAAACAGGGGCTGGCTGTCTTTATGTTTAATAATTTAAAGTCAAATACCTTTAGAATTTAAAATACCAGAATTAAATTATATATAGATTGGTTAATAATAATCAATATTCTAAATTGTTTTTACTTTACCATACAGGGTATGGTCAAGTATTGTAATGGTGCATGAAAAAAGTGGTTTTTTGCTTCTTTTTTTCGATATATCTGGAGGAACGGCTGAAACTATTTTGATTAAAAAAATTGGGCAAAACCATGGCATTTCGGTCTACAAAAAAGTCCTAATAAGTGAACATTGAAAAAATTATTTTTTCGAGATAATAATTGTTTTGTCAAAATGTGTGTAGGTGTGAATATTATAACCAAATTTCACATGGAGTTTTGGCGCATTGAGATTAAAAGCTGATTAGATTTTGGTGCATATCGACCCAAAATTAATGGGTGGGGGGGGGTTAAAAATTTAAAATCTAGGCCATTTGAGAAAAATCAACCAAATTTTGTATACATAATCCGTGGGCCTCCAGAAGTCGAAAAATGCAAAAACTAACATCCCAAAATGAAGGGGGGAGGTCAAAAAATGAAAATATAGGCCCTTATCTTATACCAAACTCAACCAAATATAATCAGTGGGCCCCCAGAAGTGTAAAAATGCAAAAATTAACCGCCTAAAATAAGGGGGGCGTAGGGTCAAAAAATGAAAATCTAGGTCTTTGTACCAAACTCAACCAAATTTTGTATACATAATCTGTGGGTCCCCAGAAGTCTAAAAATTCAAAAACTAACTCCCTACATGATTATAAATAATTTTATTAAATATTAAATATAAGTGAGGGGCCTGGTTGTATCGTAAAGTCAACTGGATGGCCACAACAGAACGTGTCAGTTTATTTTTTTCTAAGCTAAATATTTTTTTCAGTTTTAATAGTGAATTTACTTATTTGATGGCTCCCCTTTTATTGAACATAAAACTCTTAAAAAAAACGGAGAGATCGATTTCGTGCACGATTTTCTAAATCAAATTTTATTCGAGGGCTTCGACTAGAAGCAATTCATAAAACAAAAAAATCATACGACATGTTTGATTTGGGGAAAAAAATTTAATTCGTTATTTTATATAAAGAAAACTTTACGTACCGAGTCTTAAAAAAGTTTGCGCTTTTTCCTCTCATTATTTTATTAACTTTATAATAAATAGCACATGACGGGTTTTCCAAAAATTACATATGGGTCTCGTCCCACAGGCCAAAAAGTGAGATTTTTTCATTTAGTCCATGCGGAAGGATGGATGGATGGATGTACGTATGTTATCCATTTTTTAGTCGACGATTTTTTCTTCACCTGAAATAAAATTGAAAATCTACCATTACTTTAACAAAATGAAGCTCTGATTAGTTTTTTGTACATATCGACCCACAAAAATTAGTACTAATTTGAAAGTTTATAATAAGAAAATAAGGATATAAGTTTTTATGTGTGACTTTTTTAGTTATCAGCCAACGTTTTGTCGACTTTGCTGACTTCTTCAGGGCTTCAAATAGTCATGCCCCACATTCGTCTGCTTCACATTCATGACTATTTGAAGCCCTGAAGTAGTCGGCAAAGTCGACGAAACATTGGCTGGTAAATAAAAATAAAAAATAAAATAAAAACTTGTCCTTATTTTCCTATTATAAACTTTCAAATTAATACAAATTATGGACGAAAATGATAATAATATACATTAGTACTTTATTCCAGTATTTTTACTTTTCCATAGAGGGTATGGTCAAGTATTCTAATCGTGCATGAAAAAGTGTTTTTTTTCCCTTTTTTTCGAAATATCTCAAAAACGGCTGAAACTATTTTATTTTAAAAAATTGAGCAAAACTATGGCATTTCGGACTACAAAAAAACACTAATAAGTAAACATCGAAAAATTATATTTTTCGAGATAATAATTGTTTTGTCAAAATGTCTGTTAGTTAGTCTGTCTGGTTGTCTGGTTGTCTGTCCGTTAGTCTGTGCGTTACCAAATTTTTGTGAACGAGCTAGCTCAAAAACTAGTTTGAATATTGAAACCAAATTTCGCACGTAGTTTTGGTCCATTGAGATTAAGAGCTGATTAGATTTTGGTGCATATCGACCCAAAATTAAGGGGGTGGAGGTTTTAAAAATTAAAAATCTAGGCCATTTGAGCAAACTCAACCAAATTTTGTTTACATAATCAGTGGGCCCACAGTAATCTAAAAATGCAAAAACTAACCGCCCAAAATAGGGGGGGGGTCAAAAAATGAAAATCTTGGCTATTTACCAAACTCAACCAAATTTTGTATACATAATCCCAGAAGTATAAAAATACAAAAACTAACCCCCTCCCTACATGATTATAAATAATTTTAGGGGCCAGGTTGTATGGTAAAGTCAAGTTGATGGGCACATCAGAACACGTCAGCTTATTTTTTATTTTTTTCAAAATATCTTGAAAATTACTTAACCAATTTTGATAAAATTTAATATTCTAATTATATACCTTAAGGCTCATCAAATGGTTATATAGAGTTTTTAGTAAAATTATATTTTAAAATACTTTACCACTAGAGTAATATAGCAGGTACTTTTAAAATTTTTTAAAATTTATTGATTTTTATCGGTTTAATGTAGTCTCCATGGTCAAAACATAAAAAATGTAATGTAATAAGGTTATTCCTCTACTTCTAGTATTAGAAAAGAATCGATCATTATTTTTGATTTTAAGTCAATATGGACTTCAAATATATGATTAATAATAAAGGAATAAACATATTAATTGAAAAAGTTTTTGTTTTGCCGAGAGTATCAGAGTTGTTGATTCACAAAGAGAAATAAAGAGGTTGTCCTATGCTTAATGCAAATAAACATACACACATATATATCGAAATTATATATACAGATATATAATTTTGATTTATATGTGTGTATGTTTATTTGCATCAAGCATAGGACAACCTCTTTTGTTTCTCTTTGTGAAACATATTAATATTTCATAGCTGGATTTGGTCTTTCCTTCGGGGGTACATTTTATAAAGGTTTTATCAGAAATATAATAGATTGTAAAATTATTTCTCTAGTAGTTTATAATAAAAAAGGGGTTTATCGAAAAGAGTTAAGATAGATAAGCAGGGAAGATCCGAGGCTAAAAATAAACTATAGGCCTTGGGAGAAATCTCATCTACGGCGCCACAAACCGTCGTTTTTTCTTCAACCACCAAAACACAACCATACGAACCCCAACTCTCTTCACGATTAACAGATTCAATGGAACTCAATGCAACCCCATTAATAAAAATTTTATTTATATTAAATTATATTTTTTTACTTTGTTGGAGCGGAAAATTTTAGGATATATTCAGGAACATAAAGGAACCAACAAGACTGGAGTGATAGGTCTTCTTCAACCATTTAGTGATGCTATCAAATTGTTTACAAAGGGAAATATTAGGTTGATGCATAATTATGGAACGTTTTCGAAAAAATTGGAACGCAATCAGCCTTGTTGTCGGAGAGTTCGTGGGGGACCCATCCAGCCAATTTCCATACAATTCCATTCCATTCCTTGACAAGCTTTTTGAGGCGTCGAACGATCGTTGATTGGTCGACATTGAAGTCTGCAGCCAGCATTCGTGTTGTAAGGCTTTCATCCTCTTCCACGGCTGTCAGAAGTGCCTGATCATCAAAATCCGATGGCCGACCTCTTCCTTCTTTATCCTCCAAACTAGTGTCCCCTGATTTGAAACGGGCAACCCACTTCTGTACTGCACTATCAGTAACTGTTCCTTCGCCAAAAAGTTCGAATATGAATATGGTTTTCGACAGGCATTTTTATTAACTAAAAATAGAGAAGATTGTTTTTATAAAAAAAATAAACAAAACGCCATTTTTGGTTAAAGAAAAACGCGCCAATACAAACGTTCCATAATTATGCATCAACCTAATACTTGCATCAAGCATCTTTGTGAAACATATTAATATTTCATTATTTCATTATTCCATTTGTGGTCCTGGCTTTAAAAATATTCTCAATTACAATCACATAGTTGTATACATCACACGACTTGCAATTAGATAGAATCTGTCCTTCTTTGAAATTATATTGTCTTTAGACAATTTCGGTCCACCGGCGATATTTTAGCATATATAACTCATATTTGGAATAAAAGCACTAGAGACTGGTAAAGAGACTTTCGTAATAGGCTTAGACATTTCAAAGGCCTTCGATCATGTCTCGGCACATAAAATCTTCTTGCCAAATTACCTGCATTTGGCCTTCCCCCGAGCCTCTGCAAGTTGCTTGAGAGCTTTCTCTCAAACCGCTCTATTGAAGTCGAGGTTGACGGAATATCATCCTCGTCCTTTAATACTAATGCTGGAGTTCCTCAGGGCTCAGTCATCTCTCCCACACTCTTTATTATCTATATTAATGACCTATTAAATCTGCCCTCCAATCCAATACATTGTTACGCTGACGATAGCACCCTCCACAACGCTCAATCCTTACTAGACAATCGCGCAAACATAGCCTCCTCAATAAATTCAGATTTAAGCATGCTTAAAAAATGGGGATCTCACAATTTGGTAAACTTTAATGCTGGCAAAACACAGTGCTGCCTAATTTCTAGGCGCGCAGATAGGAACCTTCCGGACATTTCCTTTGATTCGAGCTCATTGGAATTCCGTAATAAAATATCAATGTTAGGTGTCACCTTAGGTTCTGACCTCTCTTGGAATGACCATATTATCTCAGTAGCAAAAGCTGCAGCATGTAAGCTTGGCTTTCTTTTCCGAACCAAACGATTTTTCACCCCCACTCAACTCCTTATATTATACAAGGCTCAAATTCGCCCCTGTCTTGAATATTGCTCGCATTTGTGGAGAGGAGCCTCCAAGTATTCTCTTAATACCTTAGATGCAATTCAGAGGCGAGCTATCAGACTGATAGGCGATCCTACATTAACTGACACTCTCGACTCCCTAGCCCATCGTAGATCTGTCTCCGCCCTATCCCTTTTTTATAGATATTACCATGGCTTTTGTTCTGACGAAATAAAATCGATAATCCCACCAAAGGCCTCATTTGCCCGAAATACACGATTTTCTAAAATTCAACACCCCTACGCGCTTAAACTAGATACTAATCGAACAAACGCATTCGCCAATTCATTTATCCCTATGACATCTAGAGACTGAATTCTCTTCCCCGACCGTCTTTCCAGCTACTTATAACCTTCAAATCTTTCAAGACCAGCATCCACAGATACCTTCGACCTCTACCCAATCCCTAAATCTCCCCTTATCTTCACGTTACAAGGGTCCACCACGGACTTCAGAGGTTGTACCTTCTTGGTGCAACTTCTTCTTGTATCAATATCATTATAAAAAAATTGTCAATTTTCTTCTCCTTTCAAATTAATTCCCTCCCAGAGTTTCAAACAAAACACAAAAATACAAATCACAAAATTTGTGATAATTATTAAACATGGCGATTTTTAAAAATATCGTAGGAATTGCTTTTGAGAAAATATAAAACCTCCTCAAATTTAAAGTAAAGGGACACAAGAGATGGGCTGATTTGGATGAAAACCTTACCATACACCGTAGCTGGCTGATTCCTAGCTCAGTTTCATATTTCGTTGTTTTCTGGCTTACACATGAGTGGAACATGTTGAGAAATATATAAACATTTTATTCAGAGACTCGAGGGAGGCTGAGGCAATGATTATGTACCTGAAATTTAAATGATTAAAATTATGAGAATTGAAGAAGATAGTTCAAGAAAAAATATATCTATACATGGTATGGTCAAGTATTGTAATCGTGCGTGAAAAAAGTGTTTTTTTCCTACTTTTTTTTCTCAAAAATATCTCAAAAACGGTTTAAACTATTTTGATTAAAAAAATTGAGCGAAACCATGGCATTTCGCTCTGCAAAAAAGCCCTAATAAGTGAACACCGAAAAAAATTAAATTTTTCGAGATAATAATTGTTTTGTCAAAATGTCTGTTAGTCTGTTAGTAAGTTAGTCTATGAGTTACCAAATTTTTGTCGACGAACTAACTCAAAAACTAGGTGTGAATATCGAAACCAAATTTCACACGATAGTTTTGGTCCATTGAGATTAAGAGCTGATTAGATTTTGGTGCATATCGACCCAAAATTAAGGGGGGTGTGAGGAGGGGTTAAAAATTAAAAATCTAGGCCATTTGAGCAAACTCAACAAAATGTTGTATACATAATCACTGGGACCCCAGAAGTCTAAAAATGCAAAAACTAACCCCCGAAATGGGGCGGGGGGGGGGGGTCAAAAAATGAAAATCTAGGCCCTTGAACCAAACTCAACCAAATTTTGTATACATAATCAGTGGGTCCCAGGAGTCTAAAAATGCAAAATCTAACACCCCCCCCCTACATGATTATAAATAATTTTATTAAATATAAAATATAAGTGAGGGGCCAGGTTGTATGGTAAAGT
The DNA here is from genome assembly GCA_024734495.1 of Forficula auricularia. Lineage (NCBI taxonomy): Eukaryota > Metazoa > Arthropoda > Insecta > Dermaptera > Forficulidae > Forficula > Forficula auricularia. The sequence continues at coordinate 10,670,210 of JALMQS010000102.1, forward strand.
CAAGTGGATGGACACATCAGAACACGTCAGCTTTTTTTTATTTGTGACTTAATCCAGCTTAGCTTGAATCTAACTAAATGTGTTAAAAATAAAAATATTTTTAAATGTTCATCTAAGTTTAATCAAAAGATTAATTAAAAATTAAAAACATTTTCTTAACGAGAATAGCATAGTTGTTGATTTTTAACTTTTATATATTACCATGTGTAGGTATGTTTATTTGCATTAAACAGAGAACACCCTCTTTACTTTCACAAAGATTGATTAAAGATAATTAAAAGCTATGAGTTATTGCGTCAGGTTTAGTAGATATCATTTTTTTCAGTTTTTTTTAATATTCATTTATAAAAATAAACACCAGTGATTTATATGTTGTTTTTATCTCCCTCCACTAAATTCACGCGCTGGAGCTTGGCGGAGGCACGGATTTCCACCCCAATTCAACCCCTTTTTACTCAGGCGAGAGTGACAGATAGGACTTCCCATCCACACAAAACCACAATGAAAAACTGTCATTTTTACACCCATACAATACAAAATATCATCAAATAGTTCCAGTCTCTAGATCTCATAGGGATAAACGAGTTGGCGAATGCGTTTGTTTGGTTAGTATCCAATTTAAGCGCTTAGGGTATTGAGTCTTAGAAAAACGCATATTTCGCGCAATTGAATCCCTTGGAGGGATTGTTGATTTTATCTAGTCAAAACAAAATCCTTGGTAATATCTATAAAAGATAAAAATAATGGAGACAGATCTACGATGGGCTAGGGAGTCGAAAGTGTCAGTCTGTGAACCACTACTAGTTAGTCCGCTAAGTTAATATATGGAATAGTACTAATGACAAGTACTAAGTCCGTGTAAACTAGACTTTAGTCATATTGTTGCTATCCATCCATTCATTCTCCCTTTGTTGTTTTACAACAGGGGTGTCCAAACTTTTGGACACATTTGAAGAAAAAACAAATGTTTCGGGTCGCAGATAAAATATAATATTATGATTATATATTGATATTTGTTATTCAACTGTCAGTTAATGCAGAATCCCCTATCAGTGAATTGCATCCAAGGTAGCAAGAGATAAAGAAATAGTAATTAAAGAAATATGTAAGGGTAGTCCTGAATTTTCTAAAAATTCAATAATTTAAATAGTAATAAAGTTGTTGTAGGGAAATAATGTGTTCTGTTCGATAACTGGCCTATATGTGTTTGCTAAGAATGAATATTTATAAAATGACAAATATGCAAAGAGTTAATTTGTTTGAGCTCCTGAGGAAGTCAACAAAGTTGACAAAACGTTGGCATAAAATAAAAATATTTGCATAAGCTATTGTCCTTATTTCTCATACAACAATTTATTAATTTAATCGATGGACATAAATAATCAAAATAATTAATATTTTCTAAATAGAGAATTTTTGAATGAAAAATTTGCATTCATTTAAGTCTCTATACTGTATAGTTTCAAATACCTTGCCTTCATCTTGAATCTAGAAATAGTAAATTTTCTTATGAATTTTATTATTTATCTGTCATTTGCAGTAAGATTTGAAGAGATGCCCATTTCGATCAAAGAGTATAATTACATTATACTTTATAGGTCAAGGCGGAGAGGGGGGATTTAGGGAAGGAAAGACATTTATTTTCCTGCCAATTTAGAAAATAAAGAAATATATATATATATGTTAACTATATATATGTATATATAATAAGATGCAACCTGTAAATATGTATATTTTGAAAAATAAATAATTTAAAATTTAATATGGATGTGTTTTCTTTTATTTTATCACAGACACACATGCGTATTGAATGTAAGTGAATCAAGTTCACATTCTATAGAAAGTGTCTTATCAATCTAGATGCCTACCTTTGCATTTGGATGTTAATTGCTTGGTATATTATCACAAATACTTTTTAAATAATACATTCCAATAAAAATTCACTTTTTACATCAAAATTAATAAAAATATGAGAGAATAATCGCAAGCTAAATGAGTTCTGTGCAAGAGTGACGGCCATATTGAAATGAGTGTGCATTGTCGACGTTCATTGTTTCATTTATTCAAATTCAAATTTATATAATAAGAGAATAGAATGGTAGTATTCAATTAAGAAACCTACACTGTTAAAAAAAATTGTAAATTTACCAAATGTTTACAATACAAATAGATAGGAAATTTACAAAGATTACGTATAGTAAAAAAAATACTATATCATACTAATAAAATCACAATCTTGTTACTTTACCATACATGGTATGGTCAAGTATTGTAGTCGGCCATGAGAATGTTTTTTGCTTTTTTTTGAAATATCTAAAAAACGGCTGAAACTATTTTGATTAAAAAAATTGGGGCAAACCATGGCATTTCGGTCTACAAAAGAGCTCTTATAAGTGAACATCGGAAAAATTATATTTTTCGAGATAATAACTGTTATGTCAAAATGTCTGTTAGTATGTTATTTTGTTAGTCTGTACGTGACCAAATTTCGTGTACGAGCTAGCTCAAAAACTAGTATGAATATCAAAACAAAATTTCATACATAGTTTTGGTGCATTGAGATTTAGAGCTGATTAAATTTTGGTGCATATCGACCCAAAATTAAGGGGAAGGTAAAATTTAAAATTATAATATTTTCAAATTAAAAAAACAAGAAAAATGGAATTTACTATAAAATGAACCTATAATAGCGAAAATACTTTTTTTTCAGGCGCCAAAATTATGGGGGATGTCAAAAAATAAAAATCTAGGCCATTTGAGCAAACTCAACCATATTTTGAATACATAATCAGTGGGCCCCCAGAACACCAAAAATGCAAACACAAACTGACCAAAATGGGAAGGGGTCAAATGAAAATCTAGGCCCTTGGGCCAAATTCAACCAAATTTTGTGTACATAATCAGTGGGCAACCAGAAGACTGGAAATGCAAAAACTAACCGCCCAAAATGGGGGGGGGGTTGTAGGGTCAAAAAATTAAAATCTAGGCCCTTGTACAAAACTCAACCAGAAGTGTATGGTAAAGTCAAGTGGATGGCCACATCAGAACTGAATTAAAATATATAGGTATATGCATGTGTTCTTTTATTTTTCACAGACACACATGCCTATTGAATGTAAGCGAATCAAAGATCAAATTCTATAGAAAGTGTCTTAATAATCTAGATGCCTACCTTTGCATTTGGATGTTAATTGCTTAGTATATTATCTAAAATACTTTTAAAATAATACATTCCAATAAAAATTCACTTTTTACATCACAAATTAATAAAAATATGAGAGAATAATCGCAGAATAAATGCGTTCTGTTTAAGAGTCACGGCCATATTGAAATGAGACTGTATTGTTGACGTTCATTGTTTCAATTATTCAAATTCAAATTTAAATAATAAGAGAATAGAATGGTAGTATTCAATTAAGAAACGTACACTGTTAAAAAAATTGTAAATTTACTATATGTTTACAATACAAATAGATAGGAAATTTATAAGATTGCGTCAATTCTGGCATCCCATACCGATCCAGAATGAGCCTCAAGAAATCTCCAAACGAACCTAAATAAAATCTAGCACTGGTTAAAAGTATGGCGTGTTAAAGCCAATGAAAGTAAGTCAACGCACGTCACATTTACACTACTTAGAGAAACATGTCCTCCTGTGAAAATCAACAACTGTGAACTCCCACAAGCCGAAGATGCCATATACCTCGGCATTTACTTAGACCGCCGCCTTACTTGGAGAAAACATATATTGATCAAACTGAAACAATTAGGACTAGACTTAAACTAAGACTTAGACTTAAACTAAGCAACATGTATTGGCTTATTGGCCGTAAATCAAGATTATCCTTGGATAACAAGATATTACTTTACAAGTCTATTCTTAAGCCCGTCTGGACTTACAGAATTCAGCTGTGGGTCACCGCCAGTATCTCCAACATTAGCATGATACAAAGGTTCCAAAACAAAATGTTGCGAGTAATCGCAGACGCGCCTTATTACGTCTCCAACAAAATAATTCATCATGACATCCCTTTGGAAAGTGTCAAGGAGGCCATACTTCGCTTCAGTAAAAAATACACCAAAAGAGTGTTAGTGCATCTTAATGTGTTAGCCAAAAGACTAAATGTGCCCAGCAGTGAAGTGCGCAGATTGAAACGTCTGATGCCATCCGACCTGACTTCAGGACTTAGATGGTAAAGACTGAGGAAATCCATGAACTATTATATAATAAGATTTTGTAAGAGAGATCCCTCACTGGAGGGATACTCTACATGTCCGTAAATTTAAAATTATTATTATTTTTGTTATTGTTTTATAATTGTAATAATAAGTCATAACAAACGCTTATTGCCTCGCTTACTTTAGGCAGATTGCTGATAAAAAAAGATTGTGTAAAGTAAAAATACTATATTATACTGGTGAAATAACAATCTTGTATTAATTAGATACATGCTAAAAAATATTTTGTAAGATTACAATATACTGGTATGAAATATTTCTAAAAAGTTTTGAGGCTGGATTTCACATTTTTTAATAGTAAAATTAGATAAGAAATTTTTAACAGTGAATCATTTGATTGAAAAGTTTTTGTTTTTTTTTAAGAGGATTGCTAAGTGACAACGCACTATTTTCTTCTTCCGCGCAGTCGTTTTTTCTTTTTTACGCAACGTTTTGTATCCCCCATTTTTGTATTGATCACCTGTTACATCAATTTAATCTAAATATTATTATTATTATTCTAATTAATATTAGTTTAGCTATATAATCAATCATTCAAATTTATATTAAAATAATTAAAACTAACCAATATAAAAACAAAATTCTAAAATGAAATGAGATAAAACATTTTCAAAAAAAAGTATATTTTTCTAAACGAGAAATAAACATCATCTAAATTGTTTTCCAGTGGCTCTCTATGTAGACTGTAGATGCCTAATAATAATAATTACAAATTATTAGGTAATATTTCATTATTTGTTTCCATGATTAATAATTAAAGGAATCGTAGGGAGTTGGACATGACTTTAAATTAAATACAAAGTTTTTTATTTAAATAGGCCAAACGTTTCGTTGTTGGTTCGCAACTTCTTCAGTGGCTCATTTATTAAACTTATTTGTCTGGAGTTTTGACTAAGAGAAAAACCATTTTCAAACAGTATCCTTACAAATCACTCAAGTTTATCAAATAATATAAAACATAAACCTTTTAAAACAATGTCATTGTTTCCTGTCAAAATAATTAAAAGAATCAATTCCAGACAAATAAGTTTAATAAATGAGCCACTGAAGAAGTTGCGAACCAGCAACGAAACGTTTGGCCTATTTAAATAAATAACTTTGTATTTAATTTAGAGTCATGTCCAAATCCCTACGATTCCTTTAATTATTAAGTAATGTTAAAGATTTAATCTTGCTGGAATTGCAGACGAGTCTATCCCAATCTCCCAATCTTAATAAGTTTTACAATATTAGAATTATGCCTTCGCAACATAAAACTAATTCTATTACTAAAAAGGATTATTCACACCGAGTCAAATATTTTGTGGCAGGTTATTGACTTCATTTTTTTTAGAAATTCCCATTTATTACACATTATGTGAAAATAGTGCCGTAGATCAATATTTCTAGAGAAAACAAGCTCGTTTATCATGTTGAGAAAATTATTATCGATTCTAGTGTACAATATAAATATAGTATAATGTAATTTTTATAGTCAAATATATATATATTCCGATCAGCCGGTGAAGAGTGGCAAAAATAAAAGGTGGTTTCATTATTGAATAAACACGAATAGATTGTTATCCGAAGAACTAAATAAAAATGATTTCCTAGTGAAAGGAAGAATAAATAAATTAAATTATGAGAATTTTTTGCTTAACTCCTTCGTATATCAAGTGAAAAAAATAGATAAATAAATTTTTTTCTTGATATACGAAGGAGTTATGACAAAAAAATTATCATAAATTCAAATTGTCTTGGCTTGTAGTCTTTTGGTATAATCACTCTGACAAATAAAACAATAATAAAAAATCTATAATACGAGGATAAGTCAAAAATTACCTACGCTTTTCGTCCTACAACTTTATTAAACTACGATAGGAGGCAGCCGAATGCGCATGCTTTGAGTTAGCGCGTTTGTGGTCAAGTATGCGGAATTTAATCACGATCGCGTCAGTTGTCGTCTAGCTACAACAGCATAAGCATGTCAGCTCCGCTATCAGATTACACCAAAGAGGAGCAACGAGGAGTGGTCAGAGGGTGTGAAAGGTGCTGAAATTCACCGGAGACTTTTGTCAAAATACGGGGAAAGTGTTTTATCTCGTGAAAGCGTTTTTTTTTATGGTTCGAAATGTTTAAAAGTGCCCGAACGAGCGTAACACAAAAAGAGGAGCTGGGCGACCGTCAACTTTGAGACGCTTTGAGACCCTGGAACACCCTCTCTACAGCCAGATATCGCTCTCTCAGACTTTCATCCCTTTGGACCGCTCAAGGAAGCTTTGAGAGGTCATCGATTTGCCTCAGACATGGACGTTCGGGACGCGGTGCAAAAGTGGCTTCATGTCCAACCGAAAACCTTCTACCAGGAAGGCATCCAGAAGCTTGTGGCTAGCTGTACCAAGTGCATTTCTAAAGGTGGCGACTATATCAAAAAATAATGTATCTGTTGTACACCTATCTTAGTTTAATGAAATCGAAGAACGAAACGTGTAAGTAATTTTTGACTCATCCTCGTACAAAAGAAAATGTGTCGAAACCTCAATTTCTTATAATCAAATATGTTTAAATAAATTTTCATTATTTCAAAGATCTTGATTTAAAACATGGTATCTGTTATTTAATTATTAATTATTAATAGATTAATTTATTTATTAAAAAATATTCCTACATTGACGGCCTTTTCTAGAGATCTTCGGAGGCAAAAATTCTATGAGCCGAATTATTTATTAAATTATTAAAGCAATTTTTATGGTCAGAAGTATTTTTTGGGTTGGACCACTAAATGTGAAATTAGAATTAGAAAATATAAAATCTAGATCAGTGGTTCCCAACCTGGGGGCGATCGCCCCCAAAGTGGGCGATTTGGGTTATCAGGGGGGCGATTGGGGGTGATGAGTATTCAAAGGGGGGAAAATTAAAATACAATCACATGCAAAAAAATGGAATCACTTCCCTTGCGAGTTGTTAAATGTAATTTTCATTCTCAAATATAAATAATGTTATATTAATTTTTTTAGAAAAAATATTTAAATTTCTAATAAATTACAAAGAAACATACTGTTGTGAACGCTGCATTTAGAGCATTTTTTTCTTGATAATAATATAATTGAATTTAACTTTAAAGGACATCATAGATATTAGTTAAAATATTTTTACATTGCATATCAGAGAGGTCTGTCCCCTTGGGAATCGAACCCAAGCGCTAACTAAGCTTGCCGGGCCAGTAGCCAAACCCTTAAGACAAATCTCTTTCTGACATGCAACATATATAAGTATTATAGCTAAAGATTTTTCACTCCCTTCAACTCAAAGGGAATAGTGAAAATTCCTGCTAAACTGAAAAAAGTTTTCAGTGACGGACCCATGGATTTTACAGTGAAAACAAAGATTTAAGTATCTTTTTGGGTGTCTTTTTTTGAAAAAAGATGGAAATTATTTCAAAAATCAACCCAGTATATAATATTATTAAATAACTTTAAAGGACATCATAGATATTAGTTGAAATATTTTTACATTGCATATCAGAGAGGTTCGTCCCCTTAGGAATCGAACCCAACCGCTAACTAAGCTTGCCGGGCCAGTAGCCAAACCCTTAAGACAAATCTCTTTCTGACATGCAACATATATAAGTATTATAGCTATAGATTTTTCATAATATAATTGTTTTTAATGTTAATATTTTGGAGTAGCGGGGGCATGTCCTTTGATACTCGAATATACCTTATTTGACAATAGGATGGTGGGACTTTACAATTCCCACTTTTTGAACCTCAATAAACTTAATTTATGTTTGTCATATTTTGTGTTAAGAGATTAAGTCCTGTCGGAAGGCTTTTTAACTAAAGGAAACACCAGATGTCAATAATAAATTCATTGATTGGGGTTTTTCTAAATTTCGACTTTGCGCTTTATTATTTTCACTTTACTTCAAATTAAAAATAATTTTTAAGAAAAAAATAAAAACCGACTTCAAAAAATTAAATGCAACAAATAAAATACACTAAAAGGTATAAAATAATTATTATCTTATTTAGTTACAACTAAACGACGAAATATTAACATGAAATTACTTTTTGAAGTCGGTGCCAAACTAACTATACCTATAAGCGAGCATACCCTCCAAACGTACTAAGTAAGATCCGTCGAGTGCGATTCATAAAAGGTATATGTTTGGCACCAACTTCAAAAAGTAATTTCATGTTAATATTTCGTCGTTTAGTTGTAACTAAATAAGATAATAATTATTCTATACCTTTTAGTGTATTTTATTTGTTGCATTTAATTTTTTGAAGTCGGTTTTTATTTTTTCTTAAAAATTATTTTTATTTTTCTCTTTTTAGTGATGTTATTAATAGTGATCATATCATCAGAACTTGACCAAATTAATATGACACCATCCCTAAGACACCCCTTTCGGATAAAAAAGAAGCATCGAAATCGGTTCATAAACAAAGAGGTTAGGTCTAAACAAACCTAATAAAAAAGGTCTAATACCTATGAAAAAAATACGAAAAAAAAATGGGACCAATCGGAAGCTAGACTGGACCCAATGCAAAATTTTTTTTCAAAATCGGTTGAGAATTGGCGGAGATATGAGGTAACATAGGCACAAAAAAAAAAAAAAAAAAAAAAAAAAAAAATTCAATCGAATAGAGAACCTCCTCCTTTTTTGAAGTCGGTTAAAAATTAGGCATACAATGAAAATGAAAAGGGGGCGATAGGTGTTAGTCAACCTCCAGAAAGGGACGATGGACCAGAAAAGGTTGGGAACCACTGATCTAGATGGACCAACAAGCTTACTTCTTGAGTTATCTGGCTTAAGCAATCCAGAAAGGAAGGAAAAAAACATGTTTTGTAAATTATTTTTCTCCAGGTTTCAGATATTTCTAAGCACGAATAAGAATTTTTTTTAATTAATCCTAACCCCAAACTCGCCAACGGTTCGGGGTAGTTCTACGATACCTAGAGCCTAATAAAGAGGACTCACTGACGATGAACTTCTATATAATTACTTGAGTGATTCTACTTAATTTTTCAATACTTGAAGGTTGTTCCAGAGTGAGCATTCAAAACCTCAAGATAATATTTAAAATCGCATTTAAAAAACTGTACTCTTTTTTATATATATCTCTATAGAAATAATTTTATAAATTATCGTTTATCACTTCATAACTTTTAATAGAGTACGTTTAATTTGGACATTAAAAGACACGTTGATGATAGTACTTACGACGCAGAATAATTTGATTCGCTCATAAAACACACGAATTAAGAACATTGGTCGTTAATTCAAGTCAAAATTAAAGATAACTATATAGTTGTCGCGCTCTATTTTCTATAATTAACTTCTGGAAATTGAAAGTATTTACATACATATAGATATATATCTAGCTAATATAAAGTGAGATTAGAATCGTATTAATGATTTCCAATAATTTGGATTTTGAGAAGAATAAAGGAATCGATTTGAATAGAAATATTCATGGTAAAGTATTCTTGATTAGATGCAAATAACCTAGTGAATAACAAGTTTAACACAAAATCGAGTTTTTTTTTTAAGTGAAGTTACCAAGCCGTATGGTGTGAATCGGTTTAGGTACTGTCACGAAAATGTATAACGGAGTTTTTAGGGTTCCGTTTAAAAAATAAGCTGACGTGTTCTGATGTGGCCATCCACTTGACTTTACCATACAACCTGGCCCCTCACTTATATTTAATATTTAATAAAATTATTTATAAACATGTAGGGGTGGGGGGTTAGTTTTTGCATTTTTAGATTTCTGGGTTCCCACTGATTATGTATACAAAATTTGGTTGAGTTTGGTCAATGTCCAAGATTTTCATTTTTTGACCCCCCCCCCATTTTGGGCGGTTAGATTTTGCATTTTTAGACTTCAGGAGGTCTACGGATTATGTATACAAAATTTGGTTGAGTTTTTCCAAACGACCTAGATTTTTAATTTTTAACCCCCTCCACCCCCCTTAATTTTGGGTCGATATGCACCAAAATCTAATCAGCTCTTAATCTCAATGGCCTAAAACTACGTGTGAAATTTGGTTTCGATATTCAGACTAGTTTTCGAGATAGCTCGTCCAGAAATTTAGTAACGCACAGACTTACTAACTAACAGACATTTTGACAAAACAATTATAATAACAAAAATATAATTTTTTCGATGTTCACTTATTAGAGCTTTTTTGTAGAGCGAAATGCCGTGGTTTCGCTCAATTTTTTTGATCGAAATAGTTTAAGCCATTTTTGAGATATTTCGAAAAAAGGAAAAAACGACTTTTTTCATGCACGATTACAATGCTTGACCATACCCTGTATGGTAAAGTAATAAAACGAGACCCTTTTAGTTACAATGTCTGTTTATCAGTCTGTCATAGCAGTGTAGCTTCTAAACTAAATAGGATATAAACTTGAAATTTAGATCAAAGACTAAAGTCTTCTGAATCGAAAACTAAAATTTTTTAAAAGATAATCATATTGTATTGTAGACCGGTTCTCTAAATATAAGGGTGAGCAAAGGAAAATTACACAAGTGAACATTTTCCCCGAAACATTACTAAAGAGCCAATATGATTTAGGAGATTTTATCAATTCCTATTATCATTGAAGGTTTTGGAAATTGTTTGGTTTCTTTGATGTTCATGGATTTTCCCTGAATAAATAAAAAGCTTTTGGTTGCTTCCTCTATCTTTATTGCTGTTATTGTTGAGAATGGTGAAATTAGTGAATTGATGAGAATTATCTAAATGTCTATAACGACTTATTCAGATGATGATAAATATATAGTTTGAATCAAATCAGGATATCGAATTGTTAAAATTTGTTAAATAAGCAAGTGACATCTATATATATAAAATTAAGGTTTTGTCTGTACATTAGTCCAAATCACGCCAAATTTTGGTTGCACGCGTTTCAAGCAAATATTATGAACGAAAACACCCTCAACAAAACTCCCGTCTGTCTGTAGGTATGTCTGTCTGTATGTTTCCGTGGGTTCCGCGAAAAGTCGCTCACGATTCACGTAAAAACAGCTGAATTTCATAATAATCCCTTCAGCCGTTTTTACTTGAATCGTGAGCAACTTTTCGGAAACCACTGAAACAGACATACATACAGACAGGAATTTTGTTGTGGGTGTTTTCGTTCATAACTTTGCTTAAAACATGTGCAACCAAAATTTGGCGTGATTTGGAGCAATGTACGGACAAAAACCTTAATTTTATATATATATAGATGTTTTATCAATCTAGATGTTTACCTTTGCATTTGGATGTTAATTGCTTAGTATATTATCAAAAATACTTTTCCAATAAAAATTCACTTTTTACAAAACAAATTAATAAAAATATGAGAGAATAATCGCAGGATAAATGAGTTCTGTTTAAGAGTCACGGCCATATTGAAATGAGACTGTATTGTTGACGTTCATTGTTTCAATTATTCAAATTCAAATTTAAATAATAAGAGAATAGAATGCTAGTACTCAATTAAGAAACGTACACTGTTAAAAAAAGTTATAAATTTACTATATGTTTACAATACATAGATAAGAAATTTACAAGATTGCGTATAGTAAAAAAAAATAACCTGACGTGTTCTGATGTGGCCATCCAATTGACTTTACCATACAACCTGGCCCCTAACTTATATTTAATATTTAATAAAATTATTTATATTCATTTAGGGAGGGGGGTGGGTAGTTTTTGCATTTTTAGACTCCTGGGGACCCACGGATTATGTATACAAAATTTGGTTGAGTTTGATACAAGAGCCTAGATTTTCATTTTTTTACCATACACCCCCCCCCCATTTTGGGCGGTTAGTTTTTGCATTTTTAGACTTCTGGGGGTCCAGTGATTATGTATACACAATTTGGTTGAGTTTGGTAAATGGTCAAGATTTTCATTTTTTGACCCCCCCCTCCCCCATTTTGGGCGCTTAGTTTTTGCATAAATTTTATTATATCTTCAGTTATTGGGCTACAGAATAGGGTGCTCCTTATTTTGGATATTTTCGAATATTTACGCTGACACGGGGCCATATGGCTCGAAATAAATAATAAAAAATATCCCCAAATTTCAAGTCTCTCTCTCAATTTTAACCTAGTGCTACACAGCGATTTTGTTTCCCATCCAAATAACATGTGGTTTTGGCATTGAACGATCAATTTTTTATTCCGGCCAAAGTAATGGTTCAAAAAATTTGAAACTCTGTAAACTTCATCCTCATAATACTAGCTATCCATAATAATTATTACAGATTTTTAGCTATTATAATTTTGGAGTTACATCTAGATAAAATACTGCTATATCTTAATATTAGTAAGTTATAGACTCCAAAATTATAATAGCTAAAAATCTGTAAAAATTCTAAGGGATAGCTACTATTATAAAAATAAAGTCTATAGAATTTCAAATTTTTTGAACCATTACTTTAGCCGGAATAAAAAATTTATCGTTCAATGCCAAAACCTCCATGTTATTTAGATGGGAAATTTAATCGCTGTGTAGCACTAGGTTAAAATTGAGATAGAGACTCTTAACTTGGGGGATATTTTTTTAAATTTATTTTGAACCATATGAGCCCTTGTCAGCGTAAATATTCGAAAATATCCAAAATAAGGAGTACCCTACTACAGATATATATATAAATCTTTGATAACATTAATAGATATCATTCTTATCAATATTATATAAATTTAAGTTGTTAAGGTTGATTTTCACTTTTCCCTTCAAATTCTTTCTTTGAAATAGGGACGTAAATATAAATCTTTCGATAAAGAAAATCGAATAATCTTTCACGCTACACCTGGCTATTCAACAGAGAAATTAACAAAGAAACTTGGACACGATTTCTTGTTTCGAATATCCCCCAGCACCCTAATCTTTCTACACTTCTATATTTCTTAACTCATTACCATTGATTTTACATAATATATTTATAATTTATCAGAATTATTTCACGTCAGTCCAAAAGTTTTTTTAGATAATTAAGGTCAATCGAGATTAGAGCATCTATAAACTTATATACATGCGCGTAGTTAAGAGGGGGGGGGGGGGCAAGGAGGGTACTGCCCCCTAGAAAAATCGAGTCAATATCTCAATAACTATTTATGCTATGAGATTAATTTATTCTTAAAAAATCAATACAGATAGAAAAATGTAGATCTCAAAAAAAATTATCTTCCCATATAGCCCAGTAAATAGGGGAGTTTTAGCTTATATTAATTGCGGGAAAAGATTTTTTAGGGTCGTTTGGTATGGTATGGGTATGCTAAATCTAAGTTTGCTACCTCGAAAGTCTGGGAGACAACTTTTGGAGGCTGAAAAACCTCGAAATTTTCGGACTTTTTCCAGTTTTTCACTTATAACTCGAAAAACAGTTCATATTTTATTAATAACCATTCTATAGTAAATTAAAGAGAGCAAATTTTCGAGTTGAGTAAAAAAAAGAAATGCAAAATTGGTCCAGTAGTTCGATTTTAAATGGGGATCCAAAAAACAGCCCCCAGGATCACTTTTTGAAAACTCGCACTTTTTTCGATTTTTTCCCATTTTGACCATGAATGAGCACGTTTTCAACAAAGAATCTTCTATACATTTTAAAACTAGATTAAATTTGCTACAATTTAAACAGAGTTTCATATTAATTGGATAATGGTAACTTGTGTCGCAATGAGGTTGAAATTTTCAAAAAATGCAATTTTTTAAAAAAATCTCAGTTTTTCCTTCATAAAATGAAAAGCACTCATCCTAGAAACTTGAACGTTTACTTGGACCACTTTTTTGTTAAAACTCTTTGGTTTATAGATATCCTACATTTTCCGGACAGGATATGATCCGAATCCTCATGTGTCATGGAAAATGCTGGGATATCTATTAATCTAAGACTTTTATCAAAAAAGTGGTCCAAGTCAACGTTCAAGTCAATAAGATTTTCTACAGAATGAGATAGGAATCAAGTTTCTAGGATCAGTAATTTTCATTTTATGAAGGAAAAACTGCGATTTTTTGCAAAAAAAATTGCGGTTTTTCAACAAAAATTTGGTTGGGCGGTCGCCACACCTCTCTCAACCCTGGCGCCGCCACTGCGGCTGCTTCCCTTAGGAAAATTCCTAACTACCCCAATGCTTAAATATAAATATATGGTATATACCAATATATAATAAAATTATATTGATTAAAAAATATTCTTTTAGCGCAAGTTTAATATTTAATTTTGTTTATTGGGCCTCCGAAGAGCGGGCCGCCTCTTACAAAGACAAAAGAGCATTAGACAAATTTATTTACACATCCTTCACATTTTCAGCTTCAGAACAAATTAATTCAGATTCAGAGCGGGTGGCTGAGAGAGCCAGGATTAATCCTGGCTCACATTTCACATTTCTTTTTTTTTTTTTTTTATTCACAAAAAATAATCATACGCCACCCGCTCTATATGTTCTTCTGCCGAAAGTGTAAAAATTAAGGAGACATCCCCTCATCGCCCTATATGTCAAATCGTTTATTGTTTTTGGGATATACCCAGGGCGATGTGGGACTCCACCGCTTTATGCCACCACACTCCCTTCCACGAGAGTGTGATGGCCTCGACCCTGACCGAGCCTGCCCCGACGCCAAATCGCTCTGCAATATTATCCACAAGACTGGAGTTGCCCCTATATTTTTCTATTTTGTTTCGTAAGAAGAGCGCTAATGATGTCATTTTGTAACAAGTCATTTCTACTGAGCCTAAAGTATACCTTCGAAAAAATCAATGACTGAAGATATTTAATGTGATGTAGGTGAGAAATCACTTATTTTCGATGAGAAAATGATTTTTCCTTATTTAAATTCATGAAGGCAAACTTTTGAGATGAAATCAATAATCGTCCCTAAAGTTCCATTCTACACACGATTTTCAAACAATCACCACCTCTTCGTGATTAAATAAATTCGATACCTACTAACTCATTTATCCCTATCAATTATAGATAAGGGAACTCTTTTCTCGCATCCGCCTTTCCTTCGATACATATAACCATCATTCTCATCCACAAATAACTTAAACTCGAACTTATAATCCCTAAAATTTATATTAAATTGAAAGTTTCTTTTTAACGAGAGTAGCATAATTTATAAATTGAAGAAGACAAAAAAGAGTCTGTCTTCTGCTGAAAAAATAACTTTTTAATTTATTTATAACTACTTATTTATATTTATAATTTAAAAAAAAGAGGCGACTGTAGGTCATACTCGATTCCGAGTGTCGGCGATTACTATGGAGAGTATCCTCTCCATTGTAAATTTGCTGGGGAAATATTTCACAGGGGTGGTTTTCCGTTGCCTTCCCCTGAAGGGATCAGGTCAGTGATGGCGAACCTTTTGAGTTTGGTGTGTCAAAATTCAGAAAAAACCTGACTTAACTCTGCTGATGTGTCACATCTAAAAATATTCGTAATTTGGTGATAGTTTCAGCCCTAGTAAAAAAACAAAAATCAAAAAAACATATTTGGATATATTTATTTATTCAAAAACAAAACTTAATTATTCTTTAATTTAGTGACTTAGTGAAATTAAGCGCAACCTCCTTTTAATCTTCTTGAGAGAAGACCGTCCGTAAAATGATGCGTGAAATCAAAATGTCTTAGGGCCAGTTGTATGTTGGTTGGTAAACTCTTTTTAAACGTTGACAAAGGGTAAAACCTTATAATTGAAAAGTAATGGAAGGCAGCCCAGAGGTAGTGAGGAAAGAAAAAATTAACACATATAAAATAAGGTGTAATTTATTGGAGAATCCTTCCTCCTTCCTTCTAACCGACGTTTCGGAGGATTTTGTCTTTCTATGCCTTTTGTTACAAATGAAGAAAGTTGTTGAACACTACTGTCGAGAGAAGAAGGAAACATTTTATTTGTTTCATTCATTGACCCTTGAAACCCTGAAGAAGGAGGGAAAAATCCTCCGAAACGTCTGGTTTGAAAGGAAAGGAGAAGGATTCCAATAAATTACACCTTATTTTATATGTGATTAATTTTTCTTTCCTCACTACCTCTGGGCTGCCTTCCATAACTTTCAATTAAAATTTCTACCAGTCCGTCCCTCTCCAGAGAAAATTTCGTTGTAAAACCTTATAATTCACCTTATGGCCGGTGGGATGGCCAATCAGATGAAATGTGCCATTGACCATCCCGCCAGGCACAATGGTGAATTCTAACTTTTTTACTCTTTGTCAACGTTTAAAAAGAATTTACTAACCGACATACTACTGGCCCTAAGACATTTTGGATTACACGCATCATTTTACGGACGGTCTTCGCTCAAGAAGATTAAAAGGACGTTGCGCTTAATTTCACCATTGACACTTGTGTCATAGGTTCGCCAACACTGGATCAGATTATAGCCGGTCAAATATATGGGTCGAGTCGGGCTTGAACCCGCCCTAGCTTGATTACAAGGCATGCTCTATAACCACTCGGCCAACCTGACTCCTCAAAAGTATAATTAAACTATATAAATGCAGGTTAATAATCATAGAATTCTAGCTGGTTTCATGGGAGCCTTTTAGATAAGTGGTATCCAGGCTATCTATCCGGTATACCCTTTCCTCAGAAATCTGAAAAGGTTACAGTGTATATATTTTAATGTGATTCCTTTCATATTAAAAAATTTGAAAGAAAATAGCGCTATTAGGAACGGGAGTAATGGTTTTATAATTTGTTTTTTTTTTAATTAAGTTTTACTAAATATTATTTAATTTGTAATTAGTCCGTGATGAAAGTGACGCGAGTTAATTTAAACTTGACGCTTTTTTACAAAAGAAAATAGAATTAATTAAAATGTTTGAAATTACTTAAGAGAACAGAGTCAAAGGCCGAGAGAAACTCTTCATTAAAATAAATTAGATAAGTTTAGAATTCTCATACGTCCCATGTTATTAATATAGTCCAAATTGAATTTTAGAATACTTTCTCCCTAAAGACCTAGATACATTTGTCTATTCTAGATCATTGCTTATATTTAACTTAATTATAATGTCCTTTATCTTTTTATAGAATTCAAGAAAGACGGAGAATCAGACAGTAGGGTAATTAGTCTCTAAAGCACTGGTTTCATTATCCCCAAGCCATGTGTCTTTAACCTGTTAAAAATCGGTTGTCTGTAAAGTCGGTTTTACTGACGATAGTTGAACGTGACAACGCTTTAAGAAAATACCATTCCATCAGTATTTTCTTATGTCGTTGTCAAACCGACTTTACAGACAACCGATTTTTTTCATAAAATTCTTCGTTCAGAAAATCATTTTAAATTTACAAAATACTTGAATAAAATTTATTGTTTAAATTTCTACTCGACTGTTAAAATTTAATTTTTGGATTTTATTATTTTATAATAATAAATTTTTGTATTGACATTATTTCTTTCAGCAAGTAAACTGAATAAAAGTTGTTGTTCAATTAGTTACTTAATTATTTTTGCAAATTTAATTGTAATTTGTTGTAAAAAAGTAATAATTTTGAATAATTTATTATAAGAATAAACTGTGATTAAATTATTGTTCATAAATCTTAAATTTAAAATTTAAAATTTGGAAACATCATTAAAATTTTTGTAACTGTGGCTTTTAAAAAGCCCGCCTCTATCTTTGTCGCTCGTTCCGCGCTCTCGCTTGCACTTCAAGCCTTTAAATGGAACGCCTCAGAAGAGTCATGTTTTTTCGAGCGTGCAGCCGGCTTCATCGAATTATAAGACGTTGTTACGTCAAAAAATCTGAACAAAAACATAAATGTGAAAAAGGGGCCAAGTTCGGTACAAACGGCTTTGCCGACAAAAGAGCTGAGATCTAAACGGGTACCAACTTACATAGCAGTTGCTTAAATCATAGCTATAGGGATGAACAACGTTCTTCAATTAATCTAAAGAAAATTTGTTACGTTCTTTGATATTAAATTTATAACTTGGCAAGTTATAATAGTCAATAACTTACGTTTAACGTGATGATATTTAATACAAGCTTAAAATTTAGCTTTGCTAGTTGTTCTATTTTATATTACAAACAATTTAGTTGGTCAGATATCAGAAATTTTTGTAAAGTTTTATCCTTTAATTTATCTAAATAATTAGATTTAAATATTTATATTAATAATGATTAAATATTTCTCATAAAATATTCGTTAAAAATCAGGTCGGTTTTTCATAAATTTCACCCCTTCATTTCGGGTCCCGAAGAAGGGAAAGTTTCGGTTTTTCAATTTTCTCTTTTATTAATGTGCCAAGCTTTACCAGTATGCCAAATTTCAGAATTCTAGCTTGATTGTATTTTCACTATATGTTAACTTAGTCTATAATAAATTCCACCCCTTCATTTTAGGTCCTGAAAAAGGGAAAATTTCACTTTTTCAATTTTTCCTTTAAGTGTAGCCCAAACTCTTCCAGTATGCCAAATTTCAGAATTCTAGCATTTGCGGAAGTACTTTAGTTTTTTGATTTGTCAGTGAGTTAGTCAGTCATTGTTAAAAATGGCACTTATCAGACCTTAATAACTTTTTTGTTAAGGGAGAATGGTGTAGGTTGTTGGTGAAACATTAAATAAAGTAAAGAAAATTTTTTGAAAAATGTTATTTTGGGACTTTTTCAAAAAAAATTTTAAATATAAAATACTAGGTAGGTTTCACATAAATAAAGTAAAGAAGTATGAATAATTTTATTCATGAAATTTTGGATTCTAGGTGTTTCAGTGGGTCTTATTAGACATGCAAAATTTCAAGCGTGTAGGTCTAATAGTTTTTGAGTTATGGGGGGTCGAAAGTAGCTCAAATGGTTCGTATAAATATACACATGGCCGGTGCGACGCCCATTTTTCCGAACTTGGCTAACGTGTTTAGATATCTATCCTCTGCCCTGCTAAATAGCGGAAAAATTTAATCCGTTAGCGTCAACATATATTAATTAGTCTGATACTCTCTTCGAATAGCTATTTTACCCCCATGGGGTAAATACCCCTAGGTTAAGAACAACTTCCCTAAGGCATTATTATTTAATAATAAAATTATTTATTCGATACTCAGTGATGGATTTACGCTTATTCCCGAGAGACCCGGTCTTGGGCAGCAAAATTTTAGGGGCGCTAAAATTTACTTTTCACAGAAAAAATTATTTAAATTTAATTCCCACTAGTTACTTACTATTTAAAGTGATCGGAACTAATTTTACACAATGAACTTTCTTTTAGGAAATAAAAATAGCAAACTGTTTCTTGATTAGAGTTTTTTTACAATGTAGAATATCTTGGGCGCTAGAACAGTATTTATCTAACTTTCCAGATAAATTTCACCATTACGGCCTAACCCTTTGAAGTACACAATATATATAATAACTTTTATTAAAGAAGATTTATTTTCCAACAGAAAAGTTAATACGAGTAAAATGTCTAAAATCAATAGTTTACGAGTTATGGGAATGCAAATATTTTTTAATATAAAAATTCAAAGCCAATGAATCGGCCACATAATTTTTTGAATCAAAAAATATAGAATTTGGTTGATGACACGGATTTCAATAAAAATAATCACCTTCATACTAAGGGGAGGCCTTAATCTAAAACCACTTTTATTTTTGTAAAATAATGTTTACTTTTTAACATGTAGAATTTCTAAGCCTCTAGAGCAGGATTTATCTAACTTTTCACATAAATTTCACCATCACTGCCTAACCCTTTGAGTACCTCACAAATGTATATAATGACCTTTATTAAAAACAGAAAAGTTAATATGACTGAAATGTCTCAAATCAATAGCTTACGCGTTAAAAAGTGAATGGATTTAAATTAAATTAACAAATGCCTCTCACACATCTCGATATAACAGACTCAAAGAATTATAAATGAGAAAGAAATATATCTTATTTTATCGATTTCATCTATCTGAAGGTTCACAGTATCTAGCTAATATAAGAAAATAGCATTTTGATTAAGAATTTTGGAGTTTAAAAGAAATTGTATGAAAAGATTCAATTTCTTCTCTCCGGGAGTGAATTTACTAGAAATGGCCAAAAGTTTTATTTTTTTTTCTCATTAGATATTTATTCAAATCTATTGAAATTTGTGTGTTATTTTTATTTATCTTTTATATTAAATAATTATTATTAGGAAATTCCCATTTTAAAGGTGAGTTTATTTAAATTCAAATTTCAAAAAACGCTAATAATTCAGTTGAAATTTTTTTTAATATAAAATTAATAGATATTATAAAACAATTAATTATTAATAATTTAATTCAATTTTGAACGAAATCGATTCAGTACTTTTTGAGAAAATGGTCAAAAACTCCGAAAACCGCCATGAAAGGCCGTTTTAGAAACATTTTAAAAATCCACATCCATGTCACAAGTCAATATTTGGTTTCATATGACTTTTTTAACTTTTTCAAAGGCATCGCTTACTTTCAAAAAATGGCCTTTCATAGACGGTTTTTGGTGTTTTTGACCATTTTCTCGAAAAGTACTTAATCGATTTGGTTCAAAATTGAATTAAATTACTAATAATTAATTGTTTTATAATTTCTATTAATTTCATATTTTTTTTTAAATTTCAACTGAGTTATTAGCATTTATTCAAATTGGACTTCAAATAAACTACCCTTTAAAATAGAAATTTTCTAATAATAATTATTTGATATGAAAGAGAAATAAAACCAACACACAGATATGAAATTTCAATAGATTTGAATAAATATCTCATGAGAAAAATAATAAAACTTTTGGCCATTTCTAGTAAATTCGCTCCCGAAGAGAAGAAATTGAATCTTTTCACCCAATTTCTTTTAAACTACAAAATTATTAATTAAAATGCTATTTTCTTATATTAGAGTGATACTGTGAACCTCGAGATAGATGAAATCGATAAAATAAGATTGTTTTCTTTATTATTTATAATTCTTTTGTCTGTTTTATCAAGAGATTGAGCCGCAAGCCTCCCGGCATGCGCGAGACATTTGTTATGTATTCAACAGTCAAACCACAGTATAGATATATGTTTTAACCTTATAATTTAATATATTTAAATGTACGATTATATAATATAATAAATAACTAAATAAAATAGTTTAAGAAAAATATATACTATATCTAAAAAGCCTTCGGCAACCACTCGTAGCCAAAATTAATAACTTATGATATCGAACATTAATGAGATAAACAATCAAATAGAAGTAGATATATTTAAATACGAGTATATTTCGATATTTTTATTTTGACGAATTCATGAAGATATTTCACTACAGTGACTGGGATATTATAAATTTGAAAAGAAGACATCTATGTCTAACTAAAACTGTATTATCTATAATGTATATATATGATAAGTGAGAAGGTATATATATAGATCATTATATTTACGAACTTTTATTTTATTTTTCGAAAAAATATTAATTATTTCGATTTTTACACAAAAAGACCTTACATATATTTAAGAATATTTTTATATTTTTCTCCTGAAACTTAAATCATCATAAGATGTAGATAAATTAAATATAAAAATTCAGTTAATTTAAAAATACATCACATAGTATAAGTAGAGCCGTTTTCGAAAAAGTTCAAACTTAAAAACATCTGAAGTAAAGGAGTATATATTTTAATTAGTTTAATGAAAAAATTAATTTAAAGGCCAAATAGCATATCAAGGATGTTTTTGTACCTATAAGCTTTATTACAGGTCAAAATAAGTTGATCCACTTGGGATTTATGGTAGTTTAATTTTCAAGTTTTTGAAATAATAGCCTTACACACATTCAAACTAAAGGGTGGTTTTTTAGATTAATGATCATAAAAAAATAACTCGAATTCTAACTTTATCGTACAACTCCACGTAATGAAAAAGTAAAAGTAAAAAAATAAGCTGACGTTTTCTGATGTGGCCATCCACTTGACTTTACCTTACAACCTGGTCTCTCGCTTATATTTAATATTTAATAAAATTATTTATAATCATGTAGGGGAGGGGGTTAGTTTTTGCATTTTTAGACTCCTGAGGCCCATTGATTATTATGCAAAATTTGGTTGACTTTGGTACAAAGCCTATATTTTCATTTTTGACCCCCCTCCCCCTCCTCACCCATTTTGGGAGGTTAGTTTTTGCATTTTTAGAGCTCTGGGGTCCCACTGATCGTGTATACAAAATTTGGTTGAGTTTGCTCAAATGGCCTAAATTTTTAATTTTTAACCCCCCTTAATTATGGGTCGATATGCACCAAAATCTAAATCAGCTCTTAATCTCAATGGATCAAAACTACGTGTGAAATTTGGTTTCAATATTCACACTAGTTTTTGAGCTAGCTCAGTCCACAAAATTTGGTAATGCACAGTCTAACTAACTAACAGACATTTTGACAAAACAATTATTATCTCGAAAAATATAATTTTTTCGGTGTTCACTTATTAGAGCTTTTTGTAGAGCGAAATGCCATGGTTTCGCTCAATTTTTTTAATCAAAATAGTTTCACCCGTTTTTGAGATATTTTTGAAAAGATAAGATAAGATAAGATAAGATAATTATTTATTGTTTAAAGCCAGTTTGGCTAATACAATTTTGAAAAAATAGAACAAAAACAAAAATAAAACAAAAAAACATTATAAAAAATAAAAAAATAAAAACAAAAAACAAAAAATAAAGTAAACAAACCGAAAAACAAAATTTTTTTTTTTTCTTTAAATAAAAAATCTTATTTGAAATTTTTATTTTATCTATTCATTAACTATGAATGCCCGGATGCGGATATTTTGAAAAAAAGTAGGAAAAACACTTTTTTCATGCACGATTACAATACTTGACCATACCCTTTATGGTAAAGTAAAAAAAGGTATATTGGATTTAAGAGAGCTTAAGTGTGAATTTCTGAAGAGACAATATACCTAATTTTATTTATTTTATGTAAATAAAGTAAAAAATGCCAAAAGCCAGAAATACTTCTAAGATGGTGCAATAATAATTTTATAATATAACAAATCATAATTTGTTTAAATAGTAATGATTCAATTAATATTAATATAATTTATTTTTCGTTATTTCAGGATAAACATTATTTATGTGTGATGGCCTCGGATACTCCGGATCAAAATTTATCGCAGTATTTTCCACTTTGCAACGACTTCATTCATGCAGCACGATTACGGGGTGGCAATGTGCTTATTCACTGGTGAGTATTTATATATTTTTAGATTTGCCATCAAATGAATTTTTTCATGATAAGAGTGCATAAAAGCTCGGATCATATGGTATATAAAAGTCGACTTTTAGATAAGAGAAAATATGATCGACATGATTTAGAATTTTGAATTGAAATGTTGGTGAAACGTTATCTGGATTGAAAGTTAATTTTAAATTTCATTGATTGAAAATATATAGATATAATATATGTATTATATCTACTCTTATTAAACGAGCAAAAATTGTATATTTATTTGTATATATATTTGTTTGTTTATATATTTGTATCTTGGTTATATTTTGAAAATTCGACTCTACCGATTTTGATGAAATTCACGGGTTAGGGGTTTTTGGAGTGACAATTCGATTTGCCACGGTCTCATCTTCGACAAAATTGTTTTTGATGGGTTTTTTCGTAATCAAATTAATTATTCTCAGGTAGACAAATCCCATTCTTAGGGTTTTTAAAAAAAGGTTTCCCTTTTCCTTTTGTGCTCAGGCAGACAATGGGTCAGGTGAATCCTTTATTCTCAAAGGCCTTGAAGAAGTATTGTGATTGTGGATTTTAACATATTTTGTTCTGCATAAACGTTAGAAATATTAATAAACGTTTTATAATTGTTTTTATAAAGAACTTTATTTATTCAATAGAATAAAAAATAATCAAGAATTTATTTAAAAATATATTTCACATAAGCAGGTCTCAATTTTCTGAAAAAACAACACATTTTGATAGGTTTTATTTATTAACAATTGGATGAATAAAAATGAATCATATGGTTGAATCAAAACAGGTGCAGGAGGTGGGGTGTAGTGGTGGGGGATCCGGGGGTAGGGCGAGGTTTCGGGGGTGGGGTCAAGCGGGGTGGGGGTACAGTGGGCGAATACTATATATATTTGTATTTTTTTTTAATTTGAAAACGGCTCTCAAATAAAAATCGACCTTTTTATCAGAATTTTAAATTAAAAATAATATTAAAATAAAGGTTTTAACTGAAGGAAGAAGTTACCGAGCATCGCTCGGTGCCTCCAGGTACTATATATATTATACATTAGATTTGAAAATTCATTATATTCCAATAATACAATCAGTTAAATCTATAGTTATCATTGAATTATTTTAAATATAAAATAAAATAAAAAAATGAAAGAAAACTTTTCTAAGACTCGGTATGCTCTCCCGCTAGACCGTCTTATGAATAAAATAAATATAGTGAAAATCACAAGAGGGTATCATCAATTAGATTATTTTTAATTATATATCAGAAGGGTTAATTTTTACTTCCTCGGGAATCGAACCTGAGTGCCAATAACAGCAATCAGGGTCATTTTGGCTACCTTGTGAAGTGTGAACTGCTCTATTTTACTCAAAGATTTAAATGATTTGTAAAGTTCGAGATATAGCAATTCTAAATTTAAACACATAGCAGCCATATAGTTTAAATTATTGGATGCAAAATACTTGGTAGGTTTCGCATTAAGTTTAAATAAAGGTGGTTGAGTGATTTGAATTTTGAATTTCAACTCATCACAAGCTGACAATTTAATCTCAGATGTATTCGAGGATGTAGTTGTGTAGTGATTGAAACGTCATTTAATTTTACTGCGTGTTTTTCTTCTTATTACAATGAGGCAACTTTTCCGCACTAATAGTGTTTTCGAAAAAAAAAATTTCACTTTTCTCGACCCACCATACTCACTAAGGAGATAAAATGTGATAATAACTTATGTTTGGACAAAGTAATCCAGTTCCTTACCTCGTCAATTTCGAAATTGAAAACCTTCACAGCCTCAATTCATGTATTTATTTATTTATAGCCTTTTTGATTACAAATTTGTATAATATTTACAATAGTTTTACATAGTATTTGATGGAATCAGGTCCCTCAGGGCATAGGCCTCTCCCAATACAGCCCCAATTAACACTTCATAAAAATTTCAAAAATGAGAGTTGAGACGTCTAAAATAAAATCCAATTAATTTTCAAGTGAGAGAAAATCACTCAATTGAAAGTTTGTAGATTAAAGAAAGAATCTGATATTGACAAGCGATGATATTTATTAAAAATAAGCTGGCCAAATGCGACTCATATACCGAGGGTTACATGCCTTGTACCTTCCAAAATACTGGAGTTTTTATTTATTGTTTATAATTATAACGTTATTTTTACCTTTTTAAAAAAGTGAAGTTTCTGAGGATCATCCCTCTTGCTTCAGGTAATTTTTTTTAGTTTTTGCTACGACTTTCAGCAAAGTACGATTAATTATTGGACGGTCTGAAGATATTGGGAGCGCCTGTGAAATCCTAGATATGCATTCACATCACACGCTGTGTATTGCGGGTTGCATCTATAGGCGCTTAGCCATAAGCTTTGCCAACAAAGAGAACCTCATTTTGGAGCCTTCTCCTTGATAAAGAGAAAATTAGTGAATTAGTTGAAAAACCACCTAAAATACACTAAGGCACTCTCATAATTTCAAATCCAATTTTAAAATGTTTACTTTAATTCTACTTTAGAGATCTTCATAGGGATATCTCAGATCAAATGATAAAAAAATATTTTTTTATTTTTGATCTCATAAAAAATTTGAGCTCTCCCAAAAAAATCATTCGATTAAAATTTTAATACAATTTTTGATTTTTGGGAAAATGAATACAGACTGACAGACAAAATTGTAGTGACACTAATACTTTATATTCGTTTTCTCCCAAAACAAAAATTGTATTAAAATTCTAATCGAAGGATTTTTTTGAGAAAGCTCAAATTTTTATGAGGTCAAAAATAAAAAAATATTTTTTTTATCATTTGATCTGAGGTATCCCTGTAAAGTTCTCTAAGTAGAATTAGAGTAAACATTTTAAAATTGGCTTTAGAATTATGAGGGTGCCTTAGTGGGTATTTTAGGTAGTTTTTGGACCTGTTGACGTTTGGAAATGACTAAACTTAAAATTATAATAAATCACTAATTTTCTCCTTATCAAGGAAAAGGCCCCAAAATGAGGTTCATTTGTTGACATACTAAAGCTTATAGCTAATACTTTACTCGAGGGTGAACCACGATTGGAATTAGGTCTACATCATCTTTGGAATTCATTAGATAATGTATTGTCTTCTATTTGGAAATGATAGTGGAAGTGGAAGTAGGTGTACAGGATATTAGGTCGTGGTTCACCCCTCGACTTTACTATTGAATGAAATCTTGAAAACGTATCTACTGTAATTCTTATTTTAGAATCTGAAAAATAATTTTCAAATGTTTTCACCTATTAAAATGTTTAATTAAAAAATAAAAAATAAGGGTGTATATAAAACTAAAACCGAGTTCAAGGACTGGCATTCATTCAGTATATATAAAACTTTACAATATGTTCTGATCAATATTTTGATTTCGTGTTTGATTCCCTTCGAAAAATGAATAACAAACAATTCTATCTAAATGGTTCAATTATAAATCAATTATGACGAATATATTTCATTCAAACAACTCTAATCACTGACTTAATATTTTAGAATTTAATGAAAATAAATTATTTCTAAAGTTCTTTTTATGGTCACTATTAGCTAAATAACTAACCAAAAGTAATAAACTCTCTAATAGTAGAGAAAGTAAAAGTTTAATTTAACTTTCTTTGATTTTTTTGAATATTTATTTATTCTTTTAGCAATATAGAGTGAGTGTATAGAATATTTATTTTTCAATAATTTAAATCATCAATTTCAATTAAAAATTGACTAAGTTTACAAAGAAAAGAGCTAATATTTATAAAGAGAGTGTTTTGAAGGGTAAATAATAAAAAAAAATATAAATAAATTAAAAATTATAATAGAACTCAGGATGTGGCCTATCACCTGTGTATGGTTTTTGGCTTTTGGGACCCCCTCTAAACAATAATTTCTCATTTAATAGCATAAGATAATGAGCCAGCAATGTTATAATTAAATTAGATAATATGTATTATCAAAAACTACACAAAATTGTAAACTTGAACGAAAATTAAATAACTCAGAAATTACTAATTATATCCATTAGAGAAAACATTGAACTAGATTAAAATATCATATTTTAGTCTCAATCATAGTACAAGATCCCTGCTTAGGTCGACCTTCACCTATCGAGTTTCCTAATGAAATTAATATTTTGATAATATAATGTATTAATAAACAAAACTTGATAGGGTCGACATCCAATTTCCTGCATAGCTATTTTTAATAAAAAATTAATTTACTTATCAAAGTTCTCGAATATACTTTTTCTGAAAAAAAATATACTTACAATTTGTAAAGAAAATTGTATTTAACCCCACTAACCAAACCCCTCAAGCAATGGAGTGATTTTTTGGGAGGATAAAAATCTTCTCCACCTTGGGGGTATCGTTCACGTGAATAAAAATTACAAATACCACTCGAAAATAATAATACAAAGTAATCATGGTTATTAAAATCATAAATACGACCAGGAAGAATCCCCCCCCCCCCCTCGATTAACCCCCACAACAATTCACTTAGGGAAAAATCCTATTTGAAATTAGCTTTCTTTTTTCTAAAAATAAAAGTAAATAAATATTATATGAAATATTCATTTACTATGAGTTAAGGTTTCTAGATCACTAGTTTCACATTAAAATTAAAAAAATAAAAGATGTAAATTTTTTCAATATATATCATGTTTTCGAGCTGTACAAGCTCATCTTCAGAAAGTACAGAATTATAACTGTATTAATTGTTAAAATTCTGTACTTTCTGAAGATGAGCTTACAGCTCGAAATATATATATTGAAAAAATTTACATCTTTTATTTTTTTAATTTTAATGTGAAACTAGTGACCTAAAACCTTAACTCATAGGCATGGCAAAGGATGTGGCGGGGTGGTGAGTGTTTTGGACGTCCAGATCGTCTCCGCGCTTGCAGGACTGGGTGTTGCCCACCGAAACAAAATAGAAAAATATAAGGGCAACTCCAATATGGTGGATAATATTGCGGAGCGATTTGGCGTCGGGGCGGGCTCGGTCAGGGTCGAGGCCATCACACTCTCGTGGAAGGGGTGTGGTGGCATAAAGCAGTGGAGTCCTTCATCGCCCTGGGTATATCCCAAAAAACAATAAACGATTTGACATATAGGGCGATGAGGGGATCTCTCCTTAATTTTTACACTTTCGGCAGAAGAACATATAGAGCGGGTGGCGTATGATTATTTTGTGAATAAAAAAAATGTGAAATGTGAGCCGATTAATCCTGGCTCTCTTAGTCGACCCGCTCTGAATCTGAATTAATTTGTTCTGAAGCTGAAAGTGTGATTAATGTTTGTAAATAAATTTGTGCAATCATCCATCTTTGTCTTGTAAGAGGCGGCCCGCTCCTCGGAGGCCCAATAAATAAAATTAAATCAATATTAAATATAATATTTATTTACTCTTATCTTTATTTTCAAAGATAGTTACAAAAGTGAATAACTCGAGGAAGGCAATACTAATTATTTAAATAGTAAACATTTTTAAAGATAACAATTTATGATTAGGTGACCCAACATTTATTTATTTATCTATTTACAGGGCAACAACTTCCAACCCAAAGAGTAGGTCGAAGTTAGGAAAATATCTCTATCTTGCACCATTTGCCAAGGGAGAAAATTTTACAAGGTTCTGCTTAAGGAGGTTCTTTCGCGACAATCCACACAAAAAGTTTTAGCCTCGTAACCACTCTATACATATGAAAGGAACTAAAATTTTGGGGTATATTTTTTAATGTGACTGTCCATTCACACGACGAAATCTCTATATAGATACACACATACTAGCCGGATCGTTTTCAAGCCATTGTGCTTATATCCCCTCTACTAAAAATAATCGCCCAAATAGGTTGTTTTTTTTTTATCAAAACTACGTGGTAAATAATTTCAATTTTTTTTTTAAGTTACTCCGAATATATTATTCTAACAAATATTAGTTTTTCATCAAGATGGTGAAAGTCCTTCAATGAAAAAAATAAAATAATGATCATATCGCCACCCTTTCCCTATCTACCCTATGTTAAAAATGTCATTTTTAATTGCAATTATTTCATGTTTGGTGTGGTAAATCGTCTTCAAATTTTAACAGTATGTGTATTATGCTTTTAATGACTTATATTCCAAGTTTCAAATACTTCTTGAATTTTTGCATTTGTGAAAGAACTACCTTAATACAGTGAAAATAATAATGTGAGACACTTTTATTTTATTTTTATTATTCCATTTGAATCTATTTCTAAAATACCCCTGCATGTAACATTCTCAACTTAGATAAGAACGTGTAATAGTGTTTATGAATTTGTTATTTGTCTAGTTTGGCCGGGATGTCGCGAAGCGTGACGGTGGCAGTGGCATATATCATGAGCGTGACTCCTCTCAACTGGAAAGAGGCGTTAAAAGTGGTCAGGGTCGGAAGAAATGTCGCTAATCCAAATTTAGGCTTTCAAAAACAACTCCAGGAATTTGAGACATTTCGCCTAGCTGAGGTAAATATATTTATCGATTTTACTTTAACATAAAAATGGAAATAAATAATAAATCAATCGAATTAAAATTTAAGAATGATTTTATTTGAAAATCAGTATCAACAAAATGTTAAGGGGGTTCGTGACTGTTTATCATTTTTATAAGAAAATTCTCAAATTTTTACCATCGATGTATTAAATATTTATTCCCGAAATTTGAAGTTGATCGTCTGTCACATTACCGAGAAATAAATTATTGAAAATCGTCTTGTTAACATGGAAGTAAATGTTCCGAGCTTTTAAAACGGCTATAACTTCTATACAAATTAAACCATTTTCAACAAATTTATACAGATCAATAATTCAACTTTCATGAATCGAATGATACATTTTTCAATAGATTTGACAGTCTAGTTAATTAGTTATTTATAAATGTAAAAATAAAAAGTTATTTGTAGGCAACAGAATATAACAAAAGCACTAGTGTAGAATTCCAACTCTATTTCTTGAAATCGTTTTTGTGTTAAATAAATGTTTTTATATTGAGAAAAAATTTATCTCAATACTCTTTTTATTAATATTATAAAAACAAAGATTTTTATTCCATATTAACCTCATTATTAACAATTTTTTTATTAAAAAAATTTAGTGGGCAGAAGTTGTCACTCTGCAGAAATACAAAATAATTTTTCCAAGACCAACCAGATAGATAAGCTGTCCCGAACTCCGTTAAGAAATCAAATTTATTATCCAAGGCCGGTTTGACTCAATTGCTGACTTTTATTGTTTCTATCCGTCAATTATTTTATCTCCCCAATTGTCCCAAATTCATTTAATATTTGGGAAAATATTCTATATTAATTTAGACCTTTCCCTATCTCTTCTCTTTGCTACCTCACTCTCAACAAACCTCTATCTTCGGTTGTATTGAAAGATTTAGATTCATCTATCACTTCACCAGATTCCCACAAATTTCTCTTTTCCTTAATTAACCAAATTCAAAAAAAGGAGGAGGTTCTCTATTCAACTGATTTTTTTTTCTGCCTATGTTACCTCATATATAATTGTGAACCGATTTTGAAAAAAATTTGCATTGGGTCCAGTCTACGTTCCGATTGGTCCCATTTTTTTCGTAGGTATTAGACCTTTTTGTTAGGTTTGTTCAGGACTAACTTCTTTGTTTATGAACCGATTTCGATGATTCTTTTTTTATTGGAAAGGGGTATCTTAGGGATGGTACACTATTAATTTGGTCAAGTTCTGATGATAGGATCACTATTAATAACATCACTAAAAAGAGAAAAATAAAAAATTTTAAGAAAAAAATAAAACCGACTTCAAAAAATTAAATGCAACAAATTAAAATACACTAAAAGGTATAAAATAATTATTATCTTGTTTAGTTACAACTAAACTACGAAATATTAACATGAAATTACTTTTTGAAGTCGGTGTCAAACATATACCTTTTATGAATCGCACTCGACGGATCTTACTTAGTACGTTTGGAGGGTATGCTCGCTTATAGGTATAGTTAGTTTGGCACCGACTTCAAAAAGTAATTTCATGTTAATATTTCGTCGTTTAGTTGTAACTAAATAAGATAATAATTATTTTATACCTTTTAGTGTATTTTAATTGTTGCATTTAATTTTTTTGAAGTCGGTTCATTTTTTTCTTAAAATTTTTTCTAAAAGCTATTTCTTTATCAACCCATTTTATTTTTAACCGACTTCAAAAAAGGAGGAGGTTCTCTATTCGACTGAACTTTTTTTTGTGTCTATGTTACCTCATATCTCCGCCAATTGTGAACCAATTTTGAAAAAATTTTTGCATTGGGTTCAGTCTACCTTCCGATTGGTCCCATTTTTTTCATAGGTATTATACATTTTTTGTTAGGTTTGTTCATGCCTAACTTCTTTGTTTATGAACCGATTTCGATGATTCTTTTTTATTCGAAAGGGGGTATCTTAGGGATGGTGCAATATTAATTTGGTCAAGTTCTGATGATATGATCACTATTAATAACATCATTAAAAAGAGAAAAAATAAAACCGATTTCAAAAATTAAATGCAACAAATAAAATACACTAAAAGGTATAAAATAATTATTATCATATTTAGTTACAATTAAACGACGAAATATTAACATGAAATTACTTTTTGAAGTCGGTGCAAAACAAACTATACCTATAAGCGAGCATACCCTCCAAACGTACTAAGTAAGATCCGTCGAGTTCGATTCATAAAAGGTATATGTTTGACACCGACTTCAAAAAGTAATTTCATGTTAATATTTCGTAGTTTAGTTGTAACTAAATAAGTTAATAATTATTTTATACCTTTTAGTGTATTTTATTTGTTGCATTTAATTTTTGAAGTCGGTTTTATTTTTTCTTAAAAATTATTCAACATTTTGTTATAGCATATAGGGCTTAAACTTCTATGCAAAAATTTCGCACTTTTTTGGGGTTTTCCCATTTTGGCCATGAAGGAGCACGTTTTCGACAAAGACCACTCTATACATTTTTAAATTAGATTAAATTTTCTACAATTTAAGACCAGAATGAGCTAGATTGATCTAGTAGTTATAATTTCATTCTTCTTTCATTTAAGTATAGCCTCCGTAAAGAAGTCTTCAAAAATTTCTTCCTATTTTCTAAATTTATTGATTTATTTTTGATTAAATACCAAATGGTGGTAGTAGGTTTCGTTTTTTTCTTGTATGGGATGTGGCTGAGATGCAAAATACAAGTTTTCGACCTCGCCAGGCTCCCGGATCACTTGAATATCCCAAAAACAACTGCAAACTTTTCTCGATACTTTTTTCGGTTTTCCCATTTTGACCACGAAGGAGCACGTTTTCGACAAAGACCATTCTATACATTTTTAAACTAAATTAAATTTCCTACAATTTAAAAAAGTTTCATATTAATCGGATAATGGTAACCCGTTCCGCAATGAGGTTGAAGTTTTCAGGGGTTTTTTTTCAAAAAGTCGCAGTTTTTACTTCATTAAATGAAAACCACTCATCCTAGAAACTTGATTCCTATCTCATTGTCTAGGAAATTTTGTTGACTTGAACGTTTACTTGGACCACTTTTTTGTTAAGATTCTTAGATTTATAGATATCTAGCATTTTCCATGACGCTTTTGATGATTCGGATCATATCCTGTACGGAAAATATAAGATATCTATAAATCTATGAGTTTTATCAAAATAAGCTGACGTGTTCTGATGTGACCATCCACTTGACTTTACCATACAACCTGGCCCCTCACTTATATTTAATATTTAATAAAATTATTTATAAACATGTAGGGGTGGGGGGTTAGTTTTTGCATTTTTAGATTTCTGGGTTCCCACTGATTATGTATACAAAATTTGGTTGAGTTTGATATAAGGGCCTAGATTTTCATTTTTTAACCCCTCCACCCCCACCCCATTTGTGTGGTTAATTTTTGCATTTTTTAGACTTCTGGGGGTCCACTGATTATGTATACAAAATTTGGATGAGTTTGGTACAAGAGACTAGATTTTATTTTTTGAGCCTACACCCCCCCCCATTTTGGGCTGTTAATTTTTGCATTTTTAGACTTCTGGAGTCCCACTGAATATGTATGCAAAATTTGGTTGAGTTTGGTACAAGAGACTAGATTTTATTTTTTGAACCTACACCCCCCCCATTTTGGGCAGTTAATTTTTGCATTTTTAGACTTCTGGGGTCCCACTGATTATGTATACAAAATTTGGTTGAGTTTGATACAAGAGACTAGATTTTATTTTTTAACCTACCCCCCCCCCCCCCCCATTTTGGGCAGTTAATTTTTGCATTTTTAGACTTCTGGGGTCCCACTGATTATGTATACAAAATTTGGTTGAGTTTGGTACAAGAGACTAGATTTTCATTTTTTGACCCCCACCCCCCACATTTTGGGCGGTTATTTTTTGCATTATTAGATTTCTGGGGTCCCACAGATTGTGTGTCGTTTTTTAGATATTTCGAAAAAAAAAGCAAAAAACATTCTCTTTCATGCACGATTACAATACTTGACCATACCCTGTATGGTAAACTAAAAGTAGTCCAAGTAAACGTTCAAATCAACAAAATTTCCTAGACAATGAGAAAGGAATCAAGTTTCTAGATTTATTAGTTTCTGATATTCAGCTTTTCAAAGTTTGACAAATTTTCCAAACTTGAAAATTTTAAGCTAATTTTCATGTTTCACCTTATGCAATTGTCTTAATATCTTCAATAACCTGTCTAATATAAGTCAGTGAAGGAAACATTTATTCAATTCTAGATTATTTGTTTTTCTGTCTTAACCACTTCCCAATTTATTTTGCTTCCCAGGTGGCGAGAATTTCATTAACCTTTTCTTTGTTGTTCTACGCTTATCTAAATTAGAAAAAGCAAAAAGATTAGAAAAATTAATTAATTATTTTTTCTGTACGTTAATAATTTGTACAGAAATTGATGATGAAATGTATTATTATTATTTTTTTTTAATCGAAAAATTTTCTTGTTTTTTTATAATTAAAATAAATTGGAGAGAAAGAAAAGAAAGATCTTGCATCTTACGTATACAAACAAGATAATATTGGAACAAACAAAAAAAATCATTTAAACCTATTTATTTAAAGCTAATATTTTGTTAACAAAAAGATTTGTGATTTTAGTATCAAATTGGGTTGTTTGATAATATGGAAATATTCTCTTGGCAAACAAAAATTTATAAAATCTTAAAAAAAAAAAAAAAAAAATTCAATTAATATAATTTTTATAAAAAAAAAAATAAAACTTCAAAAAAATTAAATTCAACAAATAAAATAATAAAACTCGAAAATAAAATAAAATAAACTAAAAGGTATAAAAGAATTATCTAATTTAGTTACAACTAAACGAAGAAATATTAACATGAAATCACTTTTTGAAGTCGGTGCCAAACATTTACATTTTATTAATCAAACTCGATGGATTTTACTTAGTACGATTGGCGGGTACGCTCGCTTATATAGTTTGTTTAGCACCGACTTCAAAAGTGATTTCATGTTATATTCATCGTTAATTGTAACTAAATTAGATTATTATTCTATACCACCTGCTTAGTGCACCCCTAAGAGTACCCTCTTAAGAATCATTCAAATCGGTTCATAAACAAAGAAGTTATACCTAAACAAACATAGCAAAAAAGGTCCAATACCAATGAAAAAAAAACGGATTGGAAAACAAGACTGAACCCAATGCAAAATAAGCTGACGTGTTCTGATGTGGCCATCCACTTGACTTTACCATACAACCTGACCCCTAAAATTATTTATAATCATGTAGGGGGTAGTTTTTGCATTTTTAGACTTCTGGGAGTCCACTGATTATGTATACAAAATTTGGATGAGTTTGGTAAATGGCCAAGATTTTCATTTTTTGACCCTACACCCCTCCCCCCCTTTTGGGCGGTTAGTTTTTGCACTTTTGGAATTCTGGGGGTCCTCTGATTACGGTATACAAAATTCGGTTGAGTTTGCTCAAACGGCCTAGATTTTTAATTTTTAACCCCCCCCCTCTATCCCCTTAATTTTGGGTCGAGATGTACCATCTAATATATCCAATGGACCAAAACTACGAGTGAAATTTGGTTCCGATATTCACACTAGTTTTTTGAGCTCAGCTCGTCCACAAAAATTTGTAACGCATTGATTAACGGACAACCAGACAGACAGACCAATTAACTAACTAACTGACATTTTGACAAAACACTATTATCTCGAAAAAATATAATTTTTTCGATGTTCACTTATTAGAGCATTTTTGTAGACCGAAATGCTATGGTATCCCTCAATTTTTTTAATCAAAATAGTTTCATGCATTTTTGAGATATTTTGAAAAAAAGAAGGAAAAAAACACTTTTTTCATGCACGATTACAATACTTGACCATACCCTGTATGGTAAAGTAAAAAATCATCAAAATCGGTTCACAATTGGCGAAGATATCAGGTAACATAGACACACAAAAAAAAATTCAGTCGAATTGAGAACCTCCTCCTTTTTTGAAGTCGGTTAAAAAGGTCTCATTGTGTAAATAATGATTTTTATTTTTTTAAGGAACGCCGTCGCCTTAAAGAACGATATCCATCCCTTGCCCTTGTAGAACAAGATGAAGAACAATGTCGAGAATCCCTCTGTGATTATGCTAGTTTAATTTTGTCCAGAGACCTCTGCGAGGGAGATTGTGTCTTAGGACAAACTTGTCCTACAGGAATGTGTCGAATGCCATCCAAAAGGTAAATATCGACCATTAGATTAAATCATTAAAAGAAAAAAAAATGTTTTTTTTTAATATAAATGTTTTTATCCATTTATTTATTTATCATACTGCATGACATGATTATTGATTCTATATTAAAATTCGATAAATTCTTTGTGATCATTATATATAAATATTAACCCAATTAATTAAGCGCTTATCTGGGGGTTTCTAAAAAATAAATGTTTAATAAAATTAATCAATTAAGTATAAAGAGCTAGAATAATTTAAGTAATATTAGAAAAATAGATTTAAATTAAATAAAAACGAGTAAAATCAATTTAATTCAAGAACTAAGGGGCCGTCTATAAATTACGTCACACATTAAGGGGGGTGGTATCTCAGATTTGTGACAAATTGTGACAGGGAGGCCCGGGGATCTTAAAAATTGTGATGTCACAAAAGTAAAATTAAAAAATTATAGGGTATAAAATTGATAGTGTGACGTCACAATATAGGGAGAGCTCAATGGAATGTGACACAGGGGGGTCTAAGGATCGTGTGACGTAATTATTTCTAAAAAATAAATGATTAATAAAATTAATCAATTAAGTATAAAGAGCTAGAATAATTTAAGTAATATTAGAAAAATAGATTTCAATTAAATAAATCAATCTATTTCAAGAACTAAGAGGCCGTCCATAAATTATGTCACACATTAAGGAGTAAGGTATCTCAGATTTGTGACAAATTGTGACAGGGGGGGCACGGGGATCTTAAAAATTGTGGTGTCACAAAAGACAAATTAAAAAATTATAGGGTATAAAATTGATAGTGTGACGTCACAATACAGGTAGGGCTCAATGAAAATGTGACAGAATGTGACACAGGGGGATCTAAGCGTCTTCAAATTCGAGTGACGTCATTTATGGACCACCTCTTTAAAAATTGTGATGTCACAAAAGTCAAATTAAAAAATTTAGGGTATAAAATTGATAGTGTGACGTCACAATACAGAGAGGGCTCAATGAAAATGTGACAGAATGTGACACAGGGGATCTAAGCGTCTTCAAATTCGAGTGACGTCATTTATGGACCACCTCTTTAAAAATTGTGATGTCACAAAATTCAAATTAAAAAATTTAGGGTATAAAATTGATAGTGTGACGTCACAATACAGGGAGGGCTCAATGAAAATGTGACAGAATGTGACACAGGGGGATCTAAGCGTCTTGAAATTCGTGTGACGTCATTTATGGACCACCCCTTACTGGCTGGGATTAATAAAATTTGAACGATTTATAAAATTTAGAACAAAGATAATTTGAAAATTTTATTTGATGCTTAAAAAGCTTGAAATTTTAGCATGAAAACGAAAATATTTTTTAGTCAAGTCCAACACTTCGCGAAGTCTCAAAGACATTTCGATAAACTTTGGAGGGTTTTAGAGGATACGAAAACAAGTAAATCGAAAATGAGCTGATTTGCTAGAAAAATAAATTATTCGATTTAAAGTAAAACAAAAAAAATAAAAGTATTTTAAATTTTATCATAATCGCCTAATTACTTATATTTGTCAATAACTTCAAACTAAATATAATAATTAACAAATAATAATTGTTTAAATTTGTGATTCGACCGTTAAAGTTATGAATATGTTGAGAATACATTCAGATTTTCATTAAAAAAATAATACCTTAATCGAGGCGTTCAAAAGCAGAGTGGACCATCCCGCTTTTGGTTATTTTAAGAGAAATTAAGCAAAATAGAAGAAAGGGTTCGAGGCAAAAGTGGTATCTGTGCTGTAATCTAGAAGGACGTTTAAAAACTAAGTTTCGACCACTCTGTTTATTTAGTTTTATCAAAAATCTACTTGATTATATCAGCGAAAATGAGATTTGTGGGTAGGTCCACTCTGCTTTTGAACGCCTCAATAGTTTATTTCTGAGCTGTCAATCCTTTAC
Source organism: Forficula auricularia (assembly GCA_024734495.1). NCBI lineage: Eukaryota > Metazoa > Arthropoda > Insecta > Dermaptera > Forficulidae > Forficula > Forficula auricularia. The sequence continues at coordinate 10,708,302 of JALMQS010000102.1, forward strand.
TTGATGATCTAGTAATTTATTTTATTCCCCTGAAGATGATCTAAATAGCATCGAAAGCTCGAAAATAAATAATTAAGGTGTTATTTTTGACCGAAAACCTGATGCGCCCTCAATGTATTTTCAAAAACTTTTCACTATAAATCTGGTTGCATAAGCATCAGACATCAGGCTCTTCCGCTAGTCCAGTCAAATTGTGCTCAAATGGACCCCAATGGGGAAAGTTTTGGGGTAGTTCTGATTTTTTGCATATATATGTTTTTTGGGGCGCTGAATCCAAATCTGACCAAAATTTTGTGACGCAACATTGTAGAAAATGCAAAAAAAGGTGACAATTTCCATTTTTTGGCGGTTTTTTTGATTATAACTCAAAAACTATCAACTATTCGTAAATAACCTTCCTATTCAAAAATAAAATTTCCTACAAATTAGAGTTAACTCTAACTGTTTAGACATTTTTAAACTAGAAATTTTCTACAATTCAAACAAAGTTTCATGTTAATTGGATAAATGGTAATCTGTGCCGCAATGAGGTTGAAGTTTTGAAAAACTGCAATTTTTTGCAAATAATTGCAATTTTTCCTTCATAAAATGAAAACCACTCATCCGTGAAACTTGATTATTATCTCATTCTCGAGGAAATTTTGTTGACTTGAACGTTTACTTGAACTACTTTTTTGTTACAACTCTTAAATTTATAGATATCCAGCATTTCTCATAACAGGAAATGATCTATTTTTCCAAAAAAATGCAGTTTTTTCTTCATAAATGAAAACCACTAATCCCAAGCTGGATTCCTCGTCTCTTCTCTAGGAAATTTCATTGCCTTGAACGTTTACTTGGACCACTTCTTTGAAAAATTCTTAGATTTATAAATATCTAGCATTTTCCATGACAGGATCTGATCCGAATCCTCAGAGTATCATGGAAAATTCTGGATATCTATAAATCTAAGACTTTTATAAAATAAACTGCAACGGATCGTTTGCTAAACTTTATCCAAATTCATTTGAAATATTAATATGTTTGTTCCTTTATTATTAATCATGATATCAGTTGCAATTTGTAGTTCATATTGACATTAATTCCAAAAATAATTCTCATTTAAGAGTCGAGGAATAACCATTCACATTGATTTTTGACATTTCGGTTATTATTGTAACCATTGCTGAAGACATAGAGGAATCGACTTAAAATCAAAAATAGCCATCGATTCTCATCTAATACTTGAGGAATAACAATTCTACATTGGGTTTTTGACGTTTCGATTATTATTGGTAACCATTGCTGAAGACTATGGAGGAATCGACTTAAAATCAAAAATAACGATCGATTCTTATCTAATACTAGAGGAATAACCTTATTGCATTCCATTTTTGATGTTTTGACTATTAATGGAAACCTCTACTGAAAATGTGGAAGAATCGACTTAAAATCAAAAAGACTAAATTCTTTTATGGCAAACAACTCAAGCTTGAGTTGTTTACCAAAAAAGAATTTAGTCTTTTTGATTTTAAGTCGATTCTTCCACATTTTCAGTAGAGGTTTCCATTAATAGTCAAAACATCAAAAATGGAATTCAATAAGGTTATTCCTCTAGTATTAGATAAGAATCGATCGTTATTTTTGATTTTATGTCGATTCCTCCATGCCTTCAGCAATGGTTACCAATAATAATCGAAACGTCAAAAACCTAATGTAGAATTGTTATTCCTCAAGTATTAGATGAGAATCGATGGCTATTTTTGATTTTAAGTCGATTCCTCTATGTCTTCAGCAATGGTTACAATAATAACCGAAATGTCAAAAATCCAATATAGAATGGTTATTCCTCAAGTATTAGATGAGAATCAATCGCTATTTTTGGTTTAAAGTCGATTTCTCTATGTCTTCAGCAATGGTTACCAATAAAAACCGAAACGCCAAAAATCCAATATAGAATGGATATTTCTCAAGTATTAGATGAGAATCAATCGCTATTTTTTATTTTAAGTCGATTCCTCCATGTCTTCAGCAATGGTTACTAATAAAAACCGAAACGTCAAAAATCCAATATAGAATGATTATTCCTCAAGTACTAGATGAGAATCAATCGCTATTTTTGGTTTAAAGTCGATTTCTCAATGTCTTCAGCAATGGTTACTAATAAAAACCGAAACGTCAAAAATCCAATATAGAATGATTATTCCTCAAGTACTAGATGAGAATCAATCGCTATTTTTGGTTTAAAATCGATTTCTCTATGTCTTCAGCAATTGTTACTAATAAAAACCGAAACGTCAAAAATCCAATATAGAATGATTATTCCTCAAGTACTAGATGAGAATCAATCGCTATTTTTGGTTTTAAAATCGATTTCTCTATGTCTTCAGCAATGGTTACTAATAAAAACCGAAACGTCAAAAATCCAATATAGAATGATTATTCCTCGAGTACTAGATGAGAATCAATCGCTATTTTTGGTTTAAAATCGATTTCTCTATGTCTTCAGCAATGGTTACTAATAAAAACCGAAACGTCAAAAATCCAATATAGAATGATTATTCCTCAAGTACTAGATGAGAATCAATCGCTATTTTTGGTTTAAAATCGATTTCTCTATGTCTTCAGCAATGGTTACTAATAAAAACCGAAACGTCAAAAATCCAATATAGAATGATTATTCCTCGAGTACTAGATGAGAATCAATCGCTATTTTTGGTTTAAAATCGATTTCTCTATGTCTTCAGCAATGGTTACTAATAAAAACCGAAACGTCAAAAATCCAATATAGAATGATTATTCCTCGAGTACTAGATGAGAATCAATCGCTATTTTTGGTTTAAAATCGATTTCTCTATGTCTTCAGCAATGGTTACTAATAAAAACCGAAACGTCAAAAATCCAATATAGAATGATTATTCCTCGAGTACTAGATGAGAATCAATCGCTATTTTTGGTTTAAAATTGATTTCTCTATGTCTTCAGCAATGGTTACTAATAAAAACCGAAACGTCAAAAATCCAATATAGAATGATTATTCCTCAAGTACTAGATGAGAATCAATCGTTATTTTTGGTTTAAAATCGATTTCTCTGTCTTCAGCAAAGGTAACGGATAAGAAAACAACGCAGTTGCTATGGTTACTCATAAAAATTCCTCCCAAATTTTTAGCATTTCACAGAGAGAAGCCTATCCATTCTTACTTAAGCAAGGCTAAATGAGCTATATTAAAACTTTCAAATGAATAAATTTTAAAGAATTTAAAAAATTAAAAAAAGTACCATCTTACTCTAGAGTAAAGTACTTTAAAATATAATTTTACTAAAAACTTTATTTAACCTTTTTGTGGTCCCCAAGGTACTTAATTAGGATATTAAATTTCATCAAAATTGGTTAAGTCATTTTCAAGATATTTAGAAAAAACTAAAAAAGTACTGAAATAAAGTACTAATGTTTGTGGACCGATATGTACCAAAAACTAATCAGCGCTTCATTTTGTTAAACTAATGGTAGGTTTTCAATTTCATTTCAATCGGTGCAACGGTGTGGAAAAAATCGTGGGCCAAAAAAACGATAACATACATACATACATCCATCCATACATACATCCATACGCACGCACTAAATGAAAAAATCGCACTTTTTGGCCTCTCGACGAGACCCCATGTAATTTTTGGCAAAACCGCCACGTGCTAATATTCAACCTAATTGAATACTACAATTTGTGACTTTAATTGAGTCCATGGGTTCCGTAGTCTTTACCTGAGGACCCTTTGAAACCACGCTTGCCCCGAGAGCGATTACAATACTTTACCCATGCTTTGCATTGGATAAAGTAAAAAAGTAGTTCAAATAAACGTTCAAGTCAATAAAATTTCCTAGAGAATGAGACAAGAATCAAGTTTCTAGGATGAGTGGTTTTCATTTTATGAAGGAAAAACTGCGATTTTTTAAAAAAATTGCAACCTCATTGCGGCACAGATTAACATTTATCCAATTAAGATGAAACTTTGTTTCAATTGTAGAAAATTTAATCTAGTTTTAAAATGTTTAAAGTGGTCTTTGTCGAAAACGTGCTCCTTCATGATCAAAATTGGAAAATATCGAAAGAAGTGCGAGTTTTTGGGTGATCCAGGGGGGGGGGGATATGCCGAGCTCAAAAACTTCTATTTTGCGCTTGAGCCCGAACGGTTGGTCGGAGAAAGAACCTAAATAATAAATTTTTTAGGAAATTTTATGAAATTTCATTTTGAATAGGAAGATTATTTACGAAAAGTTGATAGTTTTCGAGTTATAAGCAAAAAACCAGCAAAAAATGGAAATTTTCATCTTTTTTTGGATTTTCTACAATGTTGTGTCACGAAATTTTGGTGGGAGACCTCAGATTTGAATTCAGCGCCCCCAAAAACATATATATGCGAAAAATCAGAACTACTCCAAAACTTTCCTGATAAAAACACAATTTGACTGGACTACACATAGAAAAAATGATTTTAAATAAAATTAATATTTTTCCAAATTATAAATTAATTAGGAATTATCAGAGATTTATCACTATTAGAAAAAAGTAGTAAATTGAATTTTATACCGTATAGATATATATTTAGGGAAATATAAGAATTTTAATTTACTTCAATCATTTTCTCTTAATAATATTTAATCAAATATTAAGTTGGAAAAAAATCCCAAAATCAAACAAAGGGGCCAATAACAGGTGCAAATCATTGGACAAGCCATCTGGATCAACGGCAACAACTACGACAACAACGTCGACGACAACAAGTGCGGGTGTCCGAAATCGGGCCTCGCCTGTAATGACCACCTCGACCACTACTAGTATGACCAGCACGGCTTCTTCCATGGCTAATGAGGCCGTAGGAAAAAGTCTGAGTGTCCGTTCGCCGCCGGCCACGAGCTTACGGCCCGTTGTTAAACGACAAAACAATCCTCCTTCAGAGAGGGCTGGATCGCGATAATAAAGCAACCCCATATACCCCAGTGTTTGTAATTAAATCAGTTAAGAAGTTTTAAAGCGTGTGGGTTGCAGCGCACTTTTTGAAATTTATTTGCTCAACATGTGATATTGATATTTCAAACTAATTTTCTAATAAAAAACAATTAATTTTAGCAAAATAAACGAGTATAGGCAACCATATAATATAATACCTAATTAAAAAAAATCAGAGATCGGCAGTATCAAGGAAACAAATGACACTTTAATCGTAAAAGAAAAAAATATTTCTGTAGTACTATATATATATATGTGTGTGTTGCAGTAAAACCCCCCAACTAGCGAGGAGTGTCTCATTCCGACTTTTTAAAAATGTGCCAATTTTCTTGGCCAGAAGATTCAAGCGGTACTACTGCCATCTATATGTAACTAAGTCAAGTAACTGGCCGGCCGGTCCTATGTTCCTAAAAAAACTCTATTTTATTAATATAGATATATATGTTGCAGTAAAACCACGTTTTTCATAAGAACGGGTTCTTACTAGTTAAAACGCGTTTCATTGAATACCTTTGTGGCAAATAGAATTTACTGATGTTGGTTGAATTTGGTTCAAAGGTTTAGAATTCTAGAATCTTCATTTTGATCTTCCGCCTCATTTTGGATGTTTATTTTCAAAAATTTTTAAACGAAAATGTCAAAAATTAGAAGCAAAGTTGAAGAGGATGTAATTTTTGACATTATCGTTTATAATTTTTTGAAAATAAACACGCAAAATGAGGCGGGAGGTCAAAAATGAAGATTCTAGACCTTTGAACCGGACTCAACCAACATCAGTGGATTCTAGTTGCCACAAGTGAAACGTGTTTTGACTAGTAAGAGCCCGTTCTTACTAAAAAATGAGTTTTACTGCAACATATATACCTATATTAATAAAATAGAGTGTTTGGAGGAATATAGGACAAGCCGGGCGGAAACTTGACTTAGTTAGATATAGATAGCAGTAGTACCGCTTGAATCTTTGGCCAAGAAGATTGGCACAATTTTAAAAAGCCGGAATGAGTCGCTCCTCGCTAGATGACTCCGGGACGAAGGCTCGGTCTTCAGCTAGTTTTCAAACAAAACCATTTATTCGGAAGACATACTCATCCTTTTCAAAACCATTGTTTCGAAAGATCTTCCTTACTTATTCACCTAGAAACGACAGTTTCGAAAAGGATGAAAATGACTTTCTAATCAATTGTTTTATTTGGAATTAAATAGTTTTCATTATCCTCGTTAAGCTCTACTTTGAAAGTGCTTGTTTCAATTAGACCTCATTCCAGCTATATTTTTATCTACCTTTAGTTTCGTAAATGTTTTATTTTATTTAAGTAATTACTTATCCACTTAAAATAAATATTTATCCAAAGTGCTTCTTAAGCTCACAACTCGTCAGGAAAATTAAGTTAAATTGCCCTTTCCTATAAGCCAGCCATTCGGGTTGCCCTTTTTAATAAAAAGGTTGCCGAGCTCTGCACTAGATTGTTTAATAAAATAAAATATCCTGTCCTCCAATTTCTACATCTAAATTGATTATTTTTATAAATAAAACATAGAGAACATTTTTTAATGCAAATTATAACTTTAATTTATAATAAAATAAATTGACCAACATTAATGGATTAATCGATTAAAAAATCATTTGCATAGGTCATAGAAATTATTAAAATTATTATATTGTCTCTTGATTCAGTCATTCAATCATTCAATAAAAATCTTCCTAGAATATGATAAAATCTATCCATTAAATAAATAGATAGATAATACCGATTTGGATTTCCTTGACCACTACTAATTACTTTAGGAAAATGAAATGATAATAAATTATTTATTTCTATATTAGTTGATTATAAACCAATTGAATTTTCAAATATGTTTAGTAAAATAAATATTTATCTGTCTCTCTGCTTTTGAAGTTGATAAGTATTCTAATTTAATAATTACTTATAATAAGTATGTACCAGCGCTGAAGTAGCGGTCTTACGGTCCCAAAACAGATACTAGTGGGAAATTCCGGTTTCATACTTATACACCTGATATATATATCGTATTTTGGTATATAGTCATAAATAGAAATGAGTTTAAAATGAATACCACATGTTTGTCATGCAACAGTGCGACAAATTTCTTTCACGGGTGTGTATACCTGTATACTTTTTATTTAGCGTTTTCCTTAAACCCAAATAGACTAAAAGCTTTGATAGACAAAGCCATAATGAGAATTGTTCGTGATAATTTTGCCTGTTTTGTTGCTCTATCCTAAAGGTATACAACCCTTAAAGATTTATCAAGCACGCGTGTATTAAATTGCAATACAAAAACGGCACTAGCATCAAATTACACGCCACGCCTCAACGGAATGATGAATAAAAAACACTGTATATTAAAATTCCAATTATAGTGGAGGCTTTTCACTGAGTTTATTGCTTGATTCGATGACAATTTTTTTATTTTCACCGACTTGTGTTGTAAATTTTTTCTCGAAAAATTGTAAAACGTCGATTTAAAAATGGCCAATTTGAATCGACTTGTAACTTTTTTCCGAGAGATTTTTTTTTAATAATTTTCACAAAATCAAATGCAAATTAATTATTCATTTATTTATTAAAAAAAAAAAAACTATCACTATTTCAGTTGAAATATTCTTAGGTAAAGGAAGTAAATATCCTTTAAATTAAACTAACATGTTGTTATAATAATTCTCTTCTATAGTTCCTGTTGATAATAAAGGTATAGAGGGGATATTTTTAAATATTTTTGCTTCACTTTTCGAGAATTTATTGTTATATTAAAAAAAGTAATTAAACTTGGTTGAAATAAACTTTTTATAACAAATAACACTGTTTTTGTTTACGTCTTTAAATTTAGGCAGAAGGATGGATTATCAGACGCAGGTTCAACTCTATCAAACAAATTTAAAAATTATTAAATACAGTGAACCTCAAATCTGAAATCCCTTGAAATCCGAAAGAGTTTTTTTTTGACAAAAGTTTGAAAAACACATGCAAAAAAGAGAAACTAATTTATTTAGTCATAAAACAATTATGTATATATTCTACATTAAACCTTATTTTACAAAATTAGTTGAAAAATTAACAAAGATGTTAGCATACCTAACAAAGTGCAAATGTGTCTACATACTTACACAATTGTTTAAACAATTAGGTATTTTATTTATTCACAACTTAAGAATATATCAAACATGAGCATAAAATATGTGATAGTTAATTTGTAAATAATATTATATTATCTACAATTTTAATGTGTATTTAATTCACACTGAAACCTCGATTCTTAATATTCACAAGGAAAATTAACAGAAAGCAATTAAAATATATAGACGACTGTGGGTCAGTGGTCAGAGTGTCAGGCCGCTGTCCTGAAGTATGCTGGTTCGAGACTGAGTCTCAGCAGATATTTACAGTCGCCTCCTCTTGGAAAGCAATGACAAACTACCAAGAGTATAATTGCCTAGTCAACCTCTCCAGACTAGCCGTTCAGAACCGGCGTTAAAAAGTAGGTCCCGTATATCTGTGTAGAACAGCTAAAACACACTCAGCACAGATATATGTTGAGACGAGGGGTGAACTGCGACCTAATATGCTGTACACCTACTTCCACTTGTACTTCCAAATATTTCCAAAGTACTTCCAAATATTTCTAAGTACATTCCAAATATGTTCCAAGTACTTCATCATTAAGTACTTCCAATGTCAGCTTTGCAAATATTTCCAAGTACTTCCAAATATCCCCAAGGACTTCCAAATATTTCCAAGTACTTCCAAATATTTCCAAGTACTTCCAAATATCCCCAAGGACTTCCAAATATTTCCAAGTACGATTGGAGTAATTTTTGGAGACGGACTGATAAGTGAATTAAGTGGATATCGATGGAGCAGTCCAAAAAAGAAGAAGATAATTTACACTATCTATTTATTCATAAAAAAACCGACGTTTCGAGTCTCGATTTCAACTTCACTAACTTTTCAAACCCTGAAGAAGGAGGGGAATAGCCTCCGAAACGCTGGTTTTGCGAATGCATAGTGAGAAATTTATCTTCTCTCTTTTTGGACCGCCTCATCGATTTCCACTTGCTCAATTTCAGGCACTTCCAAATATTCCAAGTGCTACAGATACTTCCAGAGAGGTGTACACCTACTTACAATCGCGGATCACCCCTCGTGTGGAGAGGAGCCGACGCTTCTGTCTAAAGCGCAACTGGTGCAGGCATGGGGACAAAAATATGTCTTCTATAAAAACATGAAGTTGAATAAACTAACTATAGATCTGATGTTTCACTGTAGCTCTCTCTCTCTCTTTATTTTCCCAGAAGTTGAGAATGGTTTAATAACATGTTTTTCCTCTTGCAAATTGACAGAATGTCCAGGCGCAAATCATCTACAGGATCCAGAGCTCCTTCACCTCAACCAACTCCTCCAAGTCCTCTGCTCGATGCAGCTGGGTGTTTGCCCCGAAGTGGAACCCGCACTTTTTGTCCCTGACGACCTCATAGGGGTGTGTGGACCTCCCAGGCCTTTGGCGTGATAAGCACTGGTGGCTGGCACTGAAATTGTTCAGCAAGAATATCACTATACAGCTATAATATGATATATGAATATAATTATAATTCCAGTCAATAATCAATCAATAATTTTATTAAATATTTTTTCATGGCTTATCTGATTATTAATTCAAATTTCACATGGGTCAATGAAAGACTAATTTTCAATTTATCAACATCAAGCACTTGAATTGAAGTTTACCTTTTTTTTACTCCCCTGTGCTAATTAAAGTGCATATTACACTTTGCAAAGTATAAAATACAAAAGAATTTTGGAGATACTTTCAACAAAAAGTTGGGCAAAAAGGAAATAATGGTTCATAGAAATTTCCATACACCTGAAAAAATTCTGAATAAAAGACAAGATAAATAAATTTTAGGCAAACTGCCTCAGAGCACACTAAGTTTGTAATGCATGAAATAGATAAATAAATAGAAATAGAAAAAATAAATTGGCATGTTCTGATGTGGTCATCCACATGACCTTACCATACACCCCCTTGCCCTCCATTATATTTAATATTTAATCAAATTTGTTATATGGTAATCATGTAGGGAGGGTTAGTTTTTGCATTTTACTACTACTGGGGGCCCACTGATTATGTATACAAAATTTGGTTGAGTTTGGTACAAGGGCCAAGATTTTGATTTTTTGACCCTCCCCAATTTTGGGCTTCTAGAGCAGTGTTCCGCAAACTTTTTTATGTTTAAGGTACACCTAACAAATCAAGAAATTTTAGAGGTACACCAACGAAAAAAACAATGTCTAATTAATATTTATTTATTATTATAATCAATATAATAGGAAAAGATGTTTAATGAGAAATATGAGGCTGCTTAACTGAGCACAGGCCATCAAAATTTAGAGGAATCGTTGATAAGGCTGCACGCATAGCTCTCAGCTATGTCTAGGATGCACCTTTTTTATCTTAACAAAACTTGACATTTTTCCGCGGCACATTATCTAATAACCACAGGCCATCAGTGTGCCGCGCCACACACTTTGCGGAACACTGTTCTAGAGGCCCACTGATTATGTACTTATACAAAATTTCATTGAGTTTGGTCTAATGGCCTAGATTTTTATATTTTTACCCCCCTAATGTTGGCCCCAGAAAAAAAAATATTTTCGTTATTATAGGTTCATTTTATAGTATATATCAAGTGTTTTTTTCACACACACTTTTGTTTTTCTTTTTCTCTCCTTTTATTTTATATAAATTATTCTTTTTTTACTGCTCATATTTGGCAAACTGCCTCAGAGCACTGTGTAAGCTTTTAAATAAATAAATAAAATAAATAAATATTTTAATGTTTAACAGTTTGATTTGAAAAAAAATCTAATCGGCTCTTAATCTCAATGCACCAAAACTACAACTGAAATTTGTAGTTAGTTTTGATATTCACACTAGTAAAAATTTGGTAACCCACAAACTAACTAACAAACTAACGGATATTTTGACAAAACAGTTAGGTATTATCTCTAAAAATATAATTTTTTCGATGTTCACTTATTAGGGCTTTTTTGTAGACCGAAATGCCATAGTTTTGCCCAATTTTTTAAAATCAAAATAGTTTAAGGCGTTTTTGAGATATTTCGAAAAAAAAAATTTTAAGAAAAAATAAAAACCGACTTCAAAAATTAAATGCAACAAATAAAATACACTAAAAGGTATAGAATAATTATTATCTTATTTAGTTACAACTAAACGACGAAATATTAACATGAAATTACTTTTTGAAGTCGGTACCAAACAAACTATACCTATAAGCGAGCGCACCCTCCAAACGTACTAAGTAAGTTCCGTCGAGTGCGATTCATAAAAGGTATATGTTTGGCACCGACTTCAAAAAGTAATTTCATGTTAATATTTCGTCGTTTAGTTGTAACTAAATAAGATAATAATTATTTTATACCTTTTAGTGTATTTTATTTGTTGCATTTAATTTTTTGAAGTCGGTTTTATTTTTTCTTAAAAATTATTTTATTTTCTCTTTTTAGTGATGTTATTAATAGTGATCATATCATCAGAACTTGACCAAATTAATATGACACCATCCCTAAGATACCCCCTTTCGAATAAAAAAAGAATCATCGAAATCGGTTCATAAACAAAGAAGTTAGGCCTAAACAAACCTAACAAAAAAGGTCTAATACCTATGAAAAAATGGGACCAATCGGAAGGTAGACTGAACCCAATGCAAAATTTTTTTTCAAAATCTGTTCACAATTGGCGGAGATATGAGGTATGACCATACACTGTATGGTAAAGTATAATAAAAAATAATTAATAATGAAGAATATGTTTGTTTCGAAAAGGTGGTTCATCGGCTCCGCCATCAAGAAGTGGCTCTTTTCTGGATCTCTCGGCTGGACCCAGTGGAGTTTCTGCGCCTGTAACTCCTCAATCAACGCCGCCCGTATCTCCTCAACACTGGCCTCGACGTGTATCTCAATCATTAAGAAGGCGCACATAAGACATTGACCGATCTCGCATTCATTATTTGTTTCAAAAATCAATCATATCACATGGAACATTTCTTTTAATGAGCTACCGCGGAAAAATAACTCAATGATTTTTTTTAAAAATAGAATTTTTTACTAATAGTTATAGTTATATTTATAATTTTAAACCAAACAGAATAACTATAGAGATGTGTACAAAAGTGAATCAATTATTCAACAATCCTATCTACAGGACATACTTTATTCTATACAGCAGTGGTCCCCAAACTGTGGCGCGGGCTCTACCGGGGAAAATATTTTTTTTTTAATTAACCTACATAAACCGAATTTTCAGCAATTATCCAATTAAAAACTTAAAAATAAAATTTTGAAGTTTATTATTAAATTAGAGAAAATTTACAGACATACCTATACAGTACGAGTATTTAGATATGGTGTGGGCCCATAGGCTGCAGCCTAGGTAGCCTATGCTTAAATCCGGCCCTGATGTGAACATTGAAAACTATGGGCGGACCAGATATAACATATTATACGGAAATTATAATAATGATACGCTGTTACATCGTCACTGTTATATCAAAATATCGTATTTCAAAATTACCAAAAAAAATTATTGAAGAAAAACACCTGTATTTGTAGGTACAACTGCTCTCAAATTGTTGTATGTTATCAGGTGATAGAACTCAAGTTACAGATTAAAAACAAAACGCCAGAGGTATCAACCCAGACAGACTGGACTATTGCAGCAATATTGCGAATCTTGAACAACATTGACAATATTGCTGCAATATTCCGCAACATTGGAAATATTGTTGCAATGTTGCTACAATGTTCCTGCAAGGTTCAGGGGCGTACTTAGGAATATTGCTGCAATGTTACTGCAATCTCCCTGCAAGGTTTAATAATTCAATATAATATTGCTGCAATATTCATTTCTGTCTGGGAAGTATTTATTTAGGGCTAATACAAAATGAAAACAGAGCTACTGAAAGGTGTAGATTTTTACATACAACATTTTGATATAACAGCGATGATATGGCATTAATATTTAATATAGAGAATATTTGGGAGTTAATTCGTTAGTAGCCGCTGGATAGGAAAGTTTCAAGGGCCGGATTCGGCCTGCAGGCCGTAGTTTGGGGACATCTGCTATACAGCATCGCTGCGCAGTCAAAAGCTCTATGGATATCTGTCTGTGCAGACTTTTGTGTCCAAGCAAACTGTGTGAGAACGTGCTTGAGGCTTAACCACAGGACCAAATAAATTAATTTTTGTAGGTGCTCTAAATTAAATATTAGTTTTGATTATATTATTGATTTAAAAAAAAAATCAAAAATAGAAAACTTAAAAGTATGTGAAGCGTGAAAAAGTCCTAAAATATTGCTAATACATGAAGGGAATTGAATTTGCCTAGTTGATACTATAGGTATACCAGTATAGCATTTTTTTAAATATATGACAAATCATATATTTTAATATTTAAAAAAACAATTAACAAAATTGTTTATTCATTTTTTTTTTTTTTTACAGATAAGTATGAATTTTTATTTTGCCCTCAGGTCTTTTGAAAAATAGTTCAGGCCCGTGGAGAGCTCTTATGGGCCCTGGGGCAAAATCAAACTAGTGCTGGGACAAATAAAAATACTACATTTTTCAATTTGTAAAATATTTGATTATTTTACAAATAACTAAATCCATAACTTTAATGTTTTGTTACCTAACCCTAATTTTGATGTTTTTAATTTTTATTTATATTAAGTAATATATTTTAGTAGTAAAAAAATTTATTTATCATTGGTAGTGCCGTGCCCCTTTCGGGCCCGGGGGTAACTACCCCCCCCCCTCTCGGGCCTGAAATACTTAATTTATTCTGTGGATCATTTGTATAATATTTTGTTTTTAATTTTCCGGATCATAAAACTTTTCTACAAACATTAATTGCTTCACTTTTATATTAGAATAAAAGACAAAGATATGTAAAAAAAAATATACTAATATAATCAAATGTGGAGAAAGACTAAGTAAGATTTTATATTAGAGAATATTAAAAAATATCGATCGATCATTTTGAAATCTTTGATACTTAAAAGACATCAAGAACAGATGAAATCTACATTTTCCAAAAAATTTGTAGTTGTAGTCTATGTATGGATGTCTATATATATAGATTATAAAGACGCGTTTTCCTAAAGGCACATTTTACGTCGCAAGTTACGGTGCAGAATCAGATAATGTTTTTCTAGATCAGGGGTTCTCAATGTTGTAGCTCTTAAACAACTAATACCTAATCCGAATGTTTTATTCATTGAGTGGATTTTGAGTCCAAGGTTCAAAAAAGAGAGATAATTATAACTATCTTTTTTATTCAAAGCCGACGTTTCGGAGGTTGATTCCCTCCTTCTTCGGGGTTTTGAAAGGTCAGTGGTCAAAACCCTGAAAAAGGAGGGAATAAACTCTGAAAAGTCGGCTTTGAATAAAAAAGATAGTTATAATTATCTCTCTTTTGAACCTTGGACTGCCTCATCAAAATCCACTCAATTCACTTATCAGTCCGTCTCCAAAAACTACTTAAGTTTTATTCATTATTTTAATATTGTCATAAAATATCATTAATCTATGAATGGCTGCACGTAAACCATCATTTATTTTATCCAAGACTAATGTGACCACTTGTTCATTGAAACACATTTCTGGCTACGGCTTTGTATACTGGCAATACCATATAGTCTAATGGAGTATATTGTTGTTGCGTTTTTAGCCTAGATAAGTGTCGCATTTTCCATTATCTCCCTTTGGGCATTTCAAAGCGATTCTAACGAGATCTGGATATACGCAAGAAGAGGAGCAATGGAAAAATTGTTATGCTGTATACCGGTTTTTTCTGTTAAGAAGGATGGGCTTGTATTTGGTTTTTGCATTTTTAAGGTATCATGTTGTCCCCCATAAATATACAGGGTGTTTCAGGAAGAATAGTAAATGTTTTAAGAGGTGATAGTATAGACGAATTGCAATAAAAAATGCCATATAACATGTGTCCAATTTTGATTGAGTACAGAGATACAGCTGAGTTCTATGCATTTTCGTTTCGTGTCTTGGTACACTGGTTGCTATGGGCATATTTATCGAATGTCAGCAGTAAAATGTTGATGTTCAAGTTGTGAAGTTATGCTTTACTTTACAGTGAAGTTTTTTGTGATTTGATGGCCAAGTCTACTGTACCGTAGCCTGTAAACATGCCGCACGTACCATATTTACACATGCTGAGTATGCTGAAATTGGGTTATATACTGACAGCTGTAACTGTGTACTCAATAAAAATTGGACACATGTTATATGGCATTTCTTATTGCAATTCGTCTATACTACCACCTCCTAAAAGATTTACTATTCTTCCTGAAACATCCTGTATAGTTACGTTTTTAGCCTAGATAAGAGTGTCGCATTCTCCACTATCTCCCGTTGGGCCTTTTAAAGATATTATAACGAGATCTAAATATACGCAACAAGGGGCAATGGAAAAGTTCTTAAGCTGTTTACCGGGTTTTTCTGTTAAGAAGGATGGGCTTGTATTTGGTTTTTACATTTTTAAGGTTCTCATGTTGTCTCTAAATATATAGAAGCCCATGGTTTTCTTAAAGGAAACAGGATTGTTTTGAAATAATATTTATTTGATTAATGCAGTGCTTCTCAAACTTTTTGAAGTCGGGGACCACTAAACTCGAAACAATCAATTTTTTGGGCGGAACTCTTACAATACAAGATAAACATTAAACCAGACGGAGCCAACCCGGTAGTATTTGCTGGTTGTACAGTATTCTTATTATACAAAAACCACCTGGTCTAATCTATAATCACATACAAAAATTATTTCACATTGTATTAATTTTTCTCTTGTAACGATTTTCGTGGAACACTTGAAGAGGCTTCACGGAGCACCAGTGTTCCGCGGAGCACGGTTTGAGAGCCATGGGGCTGTTTGATGCGATATCGAATTTTGATAGTCCCCTGCTTGTAAATGTGTCACAAGCTGAACTTTTTTCTGAATCGATTTCGTTAACTAGAATTTTTATTTTCCATTTTTAGAGTTAAATATTCTTTCAAGCGCAGTTCACATGATTGAAATGACTTCTAGGGCCGATGATATCTTGCACCATGCGCATATGTTACGAAAAAGTGCGTTATTATTAACTTTTCCCCAAATAAAGGTCCATACTTACTTACTCCGTAGCACTACAACTTGGGTGGGTCTCGACTGAACGAACGATTCCTCTCCATTTGGTCCGGTCTAACGCAATATTTTCGATATTTGTGGAAACTCCGATGGCTGATAAATCCCAGGGCGGATGATGGTTTTGTATAAGAGTATCTTACACGGACGATTTTGCACTTTTGAAACGAGAAGATTGGGGAGGTAGTAAAAGCATTTCCAGGCGTTTTGGATAACATCATCTGACGTAGTACCCTGTGTAAAGGTCCATGGGATTGGAAAACAAAATACAAAAATAGACCCATATGGTCTTATATGTTATTAAGTTGGACCGCTTAACGGAAAATCCAGGTACCAGCTGAAAAAAGCATCGTATTACTTTTTATGCGAAGTAAAAATAGCACCATTAAGAAAATGCGTCTTTGATGCTTATATATGCTAACTGCCATAGCTATTAGTCATGCGTAAAAATAAGATGAATGTTTCCGATTAAGAGAAAGAAAAAGCTCAAACTATTTTATTTTAAAGAAGGATATATACAAAAATGATCTCAATAAAGATTATCTCAAAATTCAAAGACATTTTTTTAATGAAATCACAAATTTGAATATGGTATTATATATATTTTTTAAAATCCAATACAAAAACATGTTCCGTGCCATTTTTTAAAAGAATTTACTAATTCTAGTTAATTTAATAAAAAAGAAAAAAGGTCAACATGAATAGAAAGAAATCTTAAAAAAAAATTTCCAATTAATATTTATTATTTAAAAAATTTAGATTGTATTTTTTATTTACAATCATATAATCTATTTATTTGTAATATATGTGACCCTATCTAGTTGATTAAATGAAATTTATAAGAATTTTAAAAAATAAGGGGGCCCTAGATAAAATTATAAATTCACCTACATATTCGAAATATAAAGATCGTCATGTTCTTGTAGAAAATTTTTTTGTTTTTAAATGTTTGGAATTATAAAAATTTGTCTAGTTGGATTTTCTCGATGTTAATTGTCTTTTCTCTCACATTAACAAATTTTTTTTGAAATATTCACGGCTCCATTTTTTAAAGTAGCAATAAAAATTAAATAAATGTTTATATAAATAAATATATTTATTAATGATGTGATATAATATAAAGTTTTTGCCATATCTCTTACTTGAAATAATCAACGTTCAAGTTTGTCAAAAAATATATATATATTTAGAATATTTTAGGAAATCTAAGCAGTATTCAACTTCTTTATTGAGATTACTTACTAATGAAAATAGTTTTTCCTTCTGAGTCTTAAAATAAGTTAATTATTATTTAGAAAATTACAAAAAGAAGTGAAATCTCAACAAAAACACTTCTGTAAAAAAAAGGGCAAGTTCGATTAATAAAAACCGTTTGCCAAAAAAAGTAGTGAGATCTAATGTGCTGCCAAGTTCAATATCATCAATTTATTAAATGAGCCGAGAATATATTAGTAACTTCAATTAAAACGATGTTTTTTTCATTTCACATGCCCATCTATATTTTTAATTGATTTCACATTTTTAGTTGAAATTATTTTCCTAAAACTTGGCTTTTACAAAGTTACTAATATATTCTCGGCTCATTTAATAAATTGATGATGTTGAACTTGGCAGCACATTGGATCTCACTACTTTTTTTGGCAAACGGTTTTTATTAATCGAACTTGGCCTTTTTTTACAGAAGTGTTTTTGTTGAGATTATTATTAAGAATTCATAGATATAACTGGTTACGGTGGATACGAAAACGAAAGCAAATGAACTCGTTATAACGATGAAACTATGTGATTTATTTGGATCAAATTGTTTATTTTTATTTTTTGGTTCCGTTCAAAAGTAAAACGGAACCCTTATGAGTGTCGTTACAATGATTATATTTCCAGTGCCGGATCTAGGGGGCCAAAGGGGGGTGAGAGGCGCCAAAAAAATAATTTTTCCCCCTCTAAAAAATTTCCTAGATCCGGCAATTTAATAGTTGAACTTTCAAAATACAGATGTTAGAATGTTCTATATTGTGGGTTTATATGAAACGTTTGGTAAAAATGAAAAAACTGTGTATAGTTGTATCAAAAGATCGTACCAGTTCGTGTGAACTCTTAAATAAAACTGATGTAACTACGCACATAAATCTATGAATTGAAAAGTTTTTGTTTTTCCGAGAGTACCGGAGTTGTTGAATCATAAAGAGACAAAGAGGTTGTCCTCTTCTTGATGCAGATAGACATACACATATATATCATCTTACAAAACCTCTTAAGTCCTAAATTCAAAGTTTGTCAGAAAACAAGAAAAACCATTTTAAACACGAATACAAACAAATAAAATGCAATATTTATTATTTGTCCGTAGCGCGAAATTAAATTGGAATAATAAGGTTTCAATAGACAGATGCCTCGTGAAAAGTTGGTCGGTATAAACAAACGTATAATACGTATTTGACAAAAAATCGGACTTACAAGGTTTTACAAGATCAGCGACGATATATATTTTTTATTTTTTTGAGACTATAGTTTCGAAAACTTGGCCTTCATCATCAGTCTGTTTAATTATAAATATTTTTTCTCATGGGGTCAGTATCGCTAAACAGTGTTTGCCTGCTAAGTAAACGGATTTTCAATATCCACGCGATACTGACCCATGAGAAATAATATTTATAATTATATGATTAAGTCCAACCAGGTGAAATGTTCAGAACTTCAAAATCTATTTCCTAAACACAGTTCAAATTATATATTAAGAAACAGATTACCATTTTATCTAGAGATACCTTGCAGTCGGCACTCTGAAGCAAATCCTGTATTCAGACTAAGTCAATGTCATAATAATTTGTCCCAACGATTGGAAAACCCTCTGGATTTCTCAATAAGTATTAACAGAGCCGCAATTTTGCTCAAAAAGCTAACCCTAATCTATGAGTGAACATTGTATTGTATATTATTAAGCCAATAAAATCTAGTATTTTGTTTTGTTATATTTTATAAGTTATTATAATGTATTATTTTGCTTTTTATTATTAATATTGTTATATCTTATGGATTATTATAATGTATTATGTTTGATAAGTATTGTACTATATCACTCTATATTAGGCATTAGCCGTTGAAATTAAATAAATAATTAAAAAGACTGATGTTGAAAGCCAAGCCTTTGAAACTATAGTCTCAAACAAATAAATAATATATATATGTTACGGCTAATATGCAAATTTGGATAGTTTTATAAACTAACCAAACCATTGGCTATTTTGATAGAAAACGCAATTTCCACTAAAATAGCAGAGAGTTTACAAACTAACCAAGAGTCTTGGCTAGTTTACTTGAAATTATTGAGAAAACCAAAATAGCTAGTTAGTTTATAAACTATCCAATGCAGCCTGGCTAATATGAAAACCCAAAATAGCTAGTTAAATTTTTCATTGTGGTTCATTTTATTAACAATAACTGTTGCTGTTCATGTGAAATATAAAAACAAAGCCAGCCAGGACAACAAAAAGAAAAACAATAACATTTCATATTCATAACCTAACATTATTTGTAAATTAACCAGAAAATTGGTTGGTTAGTTTATAAACTAGCCAAAGGTTAGCCAAGACTCTTGGTTATTTTGCAAACTAGCTGCTATTTTGGTGGAAATTGCGTTTTCTATCAAAATAGCCAATGGTTTGGTTAGTTTATAAACTATCCAAATTTGCATATTAGCCGTAATATATATATATATATTTATATTTGATATATCTGTGTATAATGTTTAATTGCATCAAGTAGAGGACAACCTCTTTTGTTTCTCTTTATAAATCTACGAATCTGTTTACTACTGATGGAATGAATTCGCATCCATGATAACACCCTTTAGCCTTAAGGTTCCGTGCAGACGAGCAGCAAGTGCCATGCGGTAACTTTGCTTCACTTTTCGATAGACTTATATTTTTCATTCTACTTGCTCAGGAATGTACGATGACGAAGTTTCGGCAAAGTAGCGTTAAATAACGTTCGTCTGAACCGAGCCTAAAAAGCAATTATGATTTATTAGCATATTAAGTTCTTAACTTAATAATAATTTCAATTTTTCTCTATTCCAATTCTTGTGAATGTACCCTAGTAGCACAATGTTTCAAACTATATAGGCACTATATAGTTACCATATAATTGTTGAGAGCTATATAGGCACTATATAGTTTCTATATAATTGTTGCGAACTATATAGTTACTATATGTAGCGGCCCGCTCTCGCTCATGGCGACGAGCCTTGAGACACGGCCGCTAGATGACTCAGTCGGATCGTTGCGTCGCTTTTGCATGAGTGGAATATATTCAGCCATGCTATAATTAAAGCGACTCGATTCCGACTGGAGAAGCGGATCTGGAGAAGCGAATCTGGAGGGGCCACCGCCATCCAGCAGCCCCTCCCCTGCACACACCCTATATGAGCACGCAACCTACAACTCTGCACTCAACAGATTGTTAGGACCCCATCGACTTGATGGGGGGCGCGGCATCAAAGCGCCACACAGCACTCACCACAAGAGAGCCCTAACAATACTATATAATTGTTACAGGCTATGTTGTTGCTATATAATTGTTACGAACTATATAATTGCTATACAATTGTTAAGAACTATATAGTTACTATATAATTGTTAGGAACAATATAGTTACTATATAATTGTTAGGAACTATATAGTTACTATATAGGCACGAACTATATAATTGCTATACAATTGTTAAGAACTATATAGTTACTATATAATTGTTAGGAACAATATAGTTACTATATAATTGTTAGGAACTATATAGTTACTATATAGGCACGAACTATATAGTTAGTATATAACTGTTGCGAGCTATGTAGTAGCTATATAGGCACTATATAGTTACCATATAATTATTACAAAATATGTAGTTACTATATGGTTGTTACGAACTATATAGTTGCTATGTAATTGTTACGAACTATATAGTTACTATATAATTGTTACGAACTATATAGTTACTATATTGTTTGGAACACTGTGCTACTAGGGTAATATTTAATTTGTATCTTATAACTGGTTTGGTTGTGATATATTTGATGGCTATATTTTTAACTAAATATTTTTAAAATGAAGACATAATAATATACTATATTTGAATTTAATGTTTATACTTAAATTTGGTTGTGAAATACATTGAATTAGTCTAGTTTTAGTAGTGAAATTTTCTAATAGTGAAATATAGATTAGATGGTTGATGTTTTGAGTTAAAATATTAGAGAAATGTTAAGTAACCAATTATTATAATTTAATTATTTGTTACCTAACACTTCTTACTAAATGTAAATAGAATTAGATTTAATAGCATTTTGTTGCTATTTTTGCGTTTTATTAATTTATTTTTAATATTGGAAGAAAAATGAATGATAAAACATTCTATAGACGCGTATAAAGGCAATAAATATTAGTTACAATTAGATATTTTAGAATTTGGCCAAATGAGCATTGAAATTTTGAATTAAATGCCATTTACAAGTACCTATTCTCCCAGTGTTGAATCGACAAATTCACTATTTGAGATAATATGTTCACAATGCGATATACATAATTTTTAAAGTATATTGGAATATATTATTGTGTGTTTTTCTGTAATTCACTTGAATGGATTCAACACTGTCTTTTTATCAGATCTTGCAATGCAAAAGCAATTTTTATTCAATAGTTTTGATATGAAATCGAATCATAATTATAAATATATTGATTCTCACTTATATGTTCATTTAACAGTTAAAAATGTATTTTTTAATAGCTTTTTATACCTTAGGTGGAACATATGCGAATATATTAATATCCAAATGAAAAGATAGGGCGCTGGCCGCCCTGATAGTTATGGAATAAGCCTAATAAAGAGTATATATATCACTGTTACAATTTTTTGAGCAAAGTGTGAAAATTTATTGATTTATTGAATGTTTTAAAATTTAAATAATACATCTTATCATGTAAAAATTCATGTCGTTTATAAATATTTGTATTATTCTTTAAATCAGAGGTGACCATCATCTGGATCACGACTTGAGTGGTTTGGTATTGGCTGCGAGGCACAAAAAATGGTCTTTTTTAAGTCATTAGCTGATTTTGTTGGATTTTAAAAGCAAATACAGCTGTTTTATGGTGTATTTTAATGTTTAAATGGTTTTATTAAAATTTTTCATTTTATCTTTTTGTATTAGCCATAGAGTAATATAAAGTGGAAGGCTCCATAAGGAGCCAATGTATTTTATCGTATACGAGTTACAGAGCTCTGGCGAGACAAGGACGAAACCATTGGGCAATAAAATGGCGGAAACCGCTCTCTTCGGGGCAAATTTTGGTGACATTATCAAGAGTAAAAAATATGCGCTTATATATATATATATAACATATAGGGTGTGTATCTTTTATCTATGACAAAGGCTTTGAATGTTCTATGATCTTTAGATAGCTCTTAAGAACTAAGAGTTTACGCCCTGCAGTCGCTAGAGAGCGCTTTTTCGATATACGGTAGCCTTCCACTCTATATTACTCTATGGTATTAGCTTGTTTTTTTTAGGGGAGCGGGAAATCAAGTTAAGTTCACAAGCAATAATGAATTTATATATTTCAAAATAATTTACAATAATCAGTGAAAAAAGATAAGAAAATACTTTTGAGGAGGCGAGCCACATATTTTGGCTTCGCGGTGTGCATGTGGCTGGCAAGTAAGTTGCTTTAAATGTATGAAACAATCCAATTCTTTACTTTCACATTTATATTCTATAGAATATAATGGAGAAGTATTGCGATGGCCTGTCTGGTTTTATTTAAAATGCCTTTGTTTTAATTAATCTTTTGCCTCTCTGATGTTAACAATAATGCATGTTATTTTATTAACATATTGTGATATGTAAAAGCATAAATACAGATTGTTATTGTCGTGATGTACCTATTTTGTTTTTTTATTAAAAAAAACAAAACAAAAATCACAACCAATATATTCTTGTAACAAGCATTCAATAACAGAAATTAAAAGCTAAAATGTATTGGGAATATGATCTTTAATTTTGGAAATTGAATCATTGTGTATTTCCTTCTCTTCTTTAATTTTCAAAACAAATCCTTTGTTTAACCGCATGCTTAACAACAGTTCAGGAGGTTCTATACATAGAAGGCGCCATTAGTTACGTCGCCACTTTGAAAGGTGTTTCTTTTAACCTTTCCAATTCTTCATTTTTTTCGCAGGTTTAGTTATTTCCATCATATTTTTTGAAAATTATATAGTTTCCATCTTGTCAGTATTAAAAAGTCGCCCTTGTTTCAAGTTATTGCTATTTGGAAATTTTCTATTCATCAATATTAATCATTATACAATCGTGAATATAAACCTCAAATTGAATGTTCATTTAAGGACGTTCAAAGGCAAAAATATTTTCACTGCGTCGTTTCTCGGATCTGGCAACATTGCATTCTTATCGACGCTAAAAGACAAAGAATAAAAAAAAAACACTTCATGAAACATCTCAATGCGAAATTCCAGATGAGAACAGTATAGTTAGGTTGAGAATTAGCTAAAAATCTCAAATGCACCAGCTGCAGAAGTTTTTTAGATATGGAAAAATTGAGAGATTTTAGTGCGACGTTGCCAAGTCGCCATCTCTCACTTGCCATGCCATGAGAGAAAAAATAAAAACCATCAAAAGTACCTAACTTTTAACATTTTTAATACAAAACGAATACCGCTGGATACAATGTTTTGTTATATCTTCAGTTAATGATTCTCAGTTTTTCAAAATATTATCAAGAAAATTACGATTGTTATTTAATGAAACATTCGCTTTAACAAGGTTTTTGACAAGGCTTGGTTCGATCACATGTGTGTACCGCATTTTGTGTTTAACTCCCAATTAACTGAAGATGGCCAAATAAATTCAGACCGAAACGTTTTATTCAGGGTGTTTTATTGAACCCAGCGCATCAAACTTTGGCTGATGGACTTGTTTGGATTTAACCCGATGGCTAGAAGATATAAAAGTAGACCCCTTAGTAGGCAAATATGAGATATAAATTGTGCATAAACGTCATGGCACTGTTATCGTCAATGACAAGCCTCATGTTAACAAATCAAATTTTTTATTTACTAAAAATTAAATTATTAATATAATTTTTTATTCATACATTAAATATTTATATAATCAGAATTAATGATCGTAACAATTTTTTTCTATTTAGAATAACATTTTTGTTTATTATCCAGGTTAGTTGTTGGCAACACAAACTTCAAATGAGTGAGTAGAATTTACAATTAAACATTTAATTAATTTATGATAAAGTTAATTAAAAGTAGATTTTTATATTTAGGTTAAAAATAAAATAAAATGAGAGGTTCTGTTTTTTAAATAAAATAATTTTTAATTATTTCTAGAGACTATAGTTTTTATATATCAGTCTATCACAAATACTCAAATTAGTTACAAATTAAGATTTATACATAGAAAATTTGAAAAATATATAATGTCTTTTTCTTCAGAAGAAAAAAGACATTATATATTTTTCAATTTCTATGTATAAATCTTAATTTGTAACTAATTTGAAATATTTGTGATAGACTTATCGATGAAGGCTATGCCTTCGAAACTATAGTCTACTAGAAATAATTAAAAATTATTTTATTTAAAAAACAGAAGACTCTCTCATTTATTTATGTTTTAACCTAAAATAAAAACAATTCTGTTACCATCGACAGTGAAATCTTTTATTCAACTAATAGATTTTTATAACTTAAGGTAGTTGTTTCGCGACAATACTAGCAAAAAGATAATGCTAGGAGTATTTAGTAAAGACAATAATGATTCATAATTCATAAGACCAAAACTTTTTGCTGTTTATGTACCGAGTCTAGCTAGCCAATCCCGTGCTCGTTTGACAAATTTGGCACCATTGTAAGAGATTGAATATTTTTATATTAAAATGACAGATAAAATACATTTTAAAGGTCGATTTATTTCTATAAAAATCGTTTTGTTATTTTTTAACAAATCAACGCTTACGTTAGACCTTATGAAAATTATAATTTTGAAAAAATCTAGCGCATGAGCGCTTAATACATCTTTCGCTGGTTAAATAAATGCGCTATTGCCAAATTGTTTTTAGTGTAAATATTTTTATACATTTTTCATTATTTATTCATTATTATCTCAGAAACTGTGTTGTAACTATGAATCAAAATTGTCTTAAAATATGTATTGGTTATTGTTTAATGTTGGTTTAGTTTTTTATAAAAATGGTAAGAAGGGTTTCTTAATTATAATTAAATATGTATGTAAATTTTCCGATATCCCGTATAGTTCAATGTATAAGAGTCTGAAAAACTCTATTTTTGAAATTTAATATCTCCGGAACTATATTGTTCATAAATTTCGTTTTGCCACCAATCGATGTAGAAGTATTTAAATAATAATCTGTCTAAATTTCAAAAAAATCCTAAGAAAACCGATTTGGTGGAACAACTACCTTAAGGCATAGTAGGGGAACCACAAAACACTTTAATTTTTGAATGTTTTTTACTTTCACTTCAGTGGTTCCCCATTTTTCACTTTTAGAAAAGGAATAAAGGTTTATAATTAAAATGTATAAATAAAAAATAAAATATTCATTTTTAAACAAACATACGTTATATTATTTTAAAAAATAATTAATAACTTAATATTTCGTAAACGAAAACGAAAAAATACGTAAAAACAACAAAATACAAAAAGGATAATAATGAGATAGATTTTTTTCTTTATGAGCAATCAGACATCTTAAAAAGGATTTAAGTGAACCATATAAAAAGATATAAAAATTGTTTGATAGTATCCTCTGCGAATTCAATTGAAATACTATATCTCAAAAAATTTAATTACAAATACTTAGTTTTCTTACTTGATGAGGCATTTTCATTAGAAATTTTTCTTAAAGATATTTTTATACTTAAATTGAATATAAGCTATTTATAATAATTAATATTTAAATATTTTAAATAGGAATATTTTATAATTTATTATTTAATTAATTTTTAAAAAAACTACTTTATGCAAATAATAACATATTAAGAAATTTTACAATTTCTAATTAGATTACAAATAAATTAATATTAACCGAGAGGTGAACCGTGATTGGAATTAGGTGTACACCGTCTTTGGAATTATTTGGAATTCATTATATAATCTATTGTCTTCTACTTGGAAATGAAAGTGGAAGTAGGTGTACACAATTTTAGGTCGCGGTTCACCCCTCGATATTAACCATGGGTATCCAAACTTTACATATTTTTATTAAGTGAACTATCAAAAGCCCCGAATCGATTTATTATCCCCGATCTAGAGGCAGGACAATTGCCCAGAGTGGCAAATTGAGAGCAGGTAAAATTGATAGAAAGAGAAAATTGAAATCAATAAAAACATTTTAAAATCTTATAAAAATTACTATCTACGTAAAATCAATAGGGAGGCAAAAGTGGAAATTCAAAAAACTAAATATCTAATGCCAACAAACTAATAAAGCTGAAATTTATTCAGAATACATGTATTTAAAATTTTCAGGTGAATATTTCTAAGGGAATGGGGTTTCCAAGAATATTAAACTTATTAAATTTCCAAACCCATTTTAAATTAAAACTAAGATTATAATTTATTGTGGTCAGGGAAGGTAGAGAATTAATCTGCACTACATCATTTGTTGCGCATTTACTAATTAATTTTTAATTAATATTCATTTTTCATCTTGAAATGGTAGTGCCGAATTGACGGAATTTTTATAATTCATAACTAAGTTGTGTTATGGGGCCAAACACTCTACTGATATCTTGTGATTGGCCGGCCATCAATTTGGGGTAGCGTTTTAAATTTGAATCCAGTACATGTTTAAATCACCCCCCCCCTTCGGGAAAAACCCTGGATATATGCTTATTTGCATCAAGTAGAGGGCAATCTCATTGATTTGTCTTAATGTTAAAATAAGGACTACGCTTATATTAGCTGTGACGCCCGCCTTCGGTGGGCCTCTTGCTAGTCAAGGGGCTTCGTCCCGGAAACCCGTGGTATAATTTAAAAAAAAAGGTTCTAAACTGTTTTTTAGGAGTTTGAAAAAGACCGTCATATCCCAAATATGAGCTCAATAACTTGAAAAACATAGAAGATACAAAGCCTTGTGTTTGAGACCCCAAAACAAAGATTCCCCATTTTTCGGTACAGGAGCCAAAATGAAAAAAACCCTCCCGAGATATTTCAACAATATTCTTCTTAGAGTGCCATACCCGAAACGGGCGTCGGCGCCTCTCCACATATACCTGTGCTGAGTGTGTTTAGTTGTTTTATACATACAGATATACGGGACCTACTTTTTAACGCCGGTTCCGAACGGCTAGTTTGGAGAGGTTTACTAGGCAATTATACTCTTGGTAGGTTGCCATTGCTTTCCAAGAGGAGGCGCCTGCAAATATCTCGGTCTCGAACCAGGGTACTTCAGGACAGCGGCCTCACACTCTGACCACTGACCCACAATCGGTTTACTAGGCAATTATACTCTTGGTAGGTTGCCATTGCTTTCCAAGAGGAGGCGCCTGCAAATATCTCGGTCTCGAACCAGGGTACTTCAGGTCAGCACTCAAGCCACTGACCCACAATCGCCCTTTCAACAATAATATAGACCTATGTACCAAAATTGAATGATAAAACATGAAAACCCGAGGAGATAGAACACTTTAAAAATGTCAAAAATCTCCTTTTTCGGGGCAATAGAACAAAATACCCAAAAATGTTTTTGCGTATTTTAATGCTTCAGCTTTCTAAACTCAAACCATATCTAAATCTTTTCACCCGGCAGTCGGCCTTTGCAGTGAGGGCAGCCGGCTTCCCACTGCAATAGCCCGGCAGCCGGATGTCGTCAACCCGACCACATTTGTCGGGCAAGTATGAAGTCTCTCATTTACTTTTCACCCCGAGAGTCGTGTACACGGCGTCTTATAAACGACAGTCGGGTAGGTGTGAAACAGGCCTTAGACAACTGATTTGCTAATTATAAACATGACGCCAATTCGAAACCAATTTCAATGAAAAATGAACATTGATTAAAAATTTATTAGTAAATGCCCGACAAATGATGTGTATATTAAGTCTCACCATCCTGATCACAATTATAAATTTACTTTTAATTTAAGGTAGTTGTTTCGCAACAATACAATACTACCAAAAAGTTAATGTTAGAGTATATAGAACAGACAATAAGGATTCATAATTCATAAGCCCAAAACTGTTTGCTGTTTATGTACCACTTTTAGCCAATCCCGTGCTCGTTTGACGAATCTGACAACACTGTCCGAGCTTGTATATATTTTATCATAGAAATTTCAGATAAAGTACAATATAAAGGGAAATTTGTAAAACAAAAAGTTATTAATAAGCAATTGAAAGATGTTGTGACAATGGCTGAAGCGAAAAAACGTCAAAAAAGTACTAAAGTTACCCACATTTTAGGTTAAATAAATGCGATGTTGCCAGCTTGTTTTAATGTAAATTTTTCATTATACATTTTTCATTATTTATTCATTATTATCTCAGAAACTGTGTTGTAACTATGAATTAAAATTTTATTAAAAAATGTTATTGTTTAATGTTGGTTTAGTTTTTTATAACAATGGTAAGAAGAGTTTCTGAATTATAATTAAATATATATGTAAACTCTCCGGTATCCTGTATAGTTCAATGTATAAGAGTCTGAAAAACTCTCTTTGGAATTTAATATCTCCGGAACTATATTGTTCATAAATTTCGTTTTGCCACCAATCGATACAGAAGTATTTAAATAATAATCAGGATAAATTTCAAAAAAATCCTAAGAAAACCCATATGGTGAAACAACTACCTTAAACGAAAAGGATATGAAAGTTCAATTGACCAAAATTATGTATTGTTTGT
Source organism: Forficula auricularia (assembly GCA_024734495.1). Taxonomy (NCBI): domain Eukaryota; kingdom Metazoa; phylum Arthropoda; class Insecta; order Dermaptera; family Forficulidae; genus Forficula; species Forficula auricularia. The sequence continues at coordinate 10,737,464 of JALMQS010000102.1, forward strand.
GATATTAAAGGTAACTGGTTAATAATATGTACATATTTTATTTATTATTTTTATATTATAGGGATATTTTTTATAAAAATTTGTTAAAGTTCCAAACGTTGTCTTTATACCCGTAAATAAATAGATTTCTATTTACAGATTATTGGTAGGAAATCAACTATTTTGAAACTAATAATTTCTAAAATAGTTTATTTAATTTCTTAGATTGAAAAATATTAAATTATTTTTAATAAATTAGTCTAATTTTCATTTTAAAAAAAACATTCTTGCTATTTCATTTATGAAATTTAAAATATTCTATGGCGAATTCCAAAAGGTAAAATATTCCTAATTATTTAATTTCGACTAAAAATTAAGTCAAGTTTATCGTGGTAAATATTTTGTTCACCTCTTGATAAGACTTGACATAATTATAATTAAAACTAATACATTTTTCAACTAAATCAATTCTAATTCTTTAAAAAACAATATAATATTATTGATCTTTACTAATTTATTTATAGGTAATATATTTATTAAGATTTGTGTATAATATAATAAATATAAATATTTTTAGAAATTATTAATTAAAGGAATCGTAGGGAGTTGGACATGACTTTAAATCAAATACAAGTTTTTATTTAAATACGCCAAACGTTTCGTTGGCGCTGGTTTGCAACTTCTTCAGTGGCTCATTTATTAAACTTATTTGTCTGGAGTTTTTCTCTTAGTTAAAACTCCAGACAAATAAGTTTAATAAATGAGCCACTGAAGAAGTTGCAAACCAGCAACGAAACGTTTGGCGTATTTAAATAAAAACTTTGTATTTAATTTAAAGTCATGTCCAACTCCCTACGATTCCTTTAATTATTAATCATGGACACGAATAATGAAATAGTTTTAGAAATTTTTTGTAACAATTTGAAATCATTTATAAAAAATCCTAATGAAAAATAAATGTCAAATTTATTTAAAATAAAAAAAACATTATAAAGCTTAATGATTAAAAAAAAAACTATATATTATTTTTGAAAGTGAAAATGAAGTGATTAAAAAAAAACTATTTTAGGACGTGTATATTTTTAATTAACAAATTTAATAATAGTATTATTTCATCTTTCCTATATATATTTACAGGCAGTATAATTTCATAAAATTATACTGGACTATTAAAACATATGGTCCCTCATTTTTAGGGATATAAAAAGATGTAAATAAGGCATGTTTCAATTTATATAAATTAGATCGATGGAAATCACTTTTTGTGGAAGTGTGTATGAAAATAGTCACCTTACAATTTTTCATAGTTTAGATCATTGAATACTATTCAACTGTTCCTAATTCTTCTTCAATTTCTTTATTTACTGTAGGATTTCTCCAATCTAAGCTTATATTATCCAAATGATTGTCAAAATCCACTAAATCTTTTTGAACTTTTCTTTCAAGCAATCCAGCCACCACTGTAGTAGATGATTTTTCTAAAGAAACACTGTAAAAAAATACAAATTAGACGAGAAGAAAAATAAATTATGGGGGAGAGATATGTAGATGAGGAATTGGAAAGGGCAAAACAAGTGGCGGATTTATAGGGATGTTTATGATGCTGGAGCATCAGACCCCTGATCATAATCAATTTATGCACTTTTATAAAAAATCCACCTCGACCAGTAATGATGAACAAAAAGAGTAAATATAAAGACAAATTTTAATTATTGTATATACTAGGTGTACAAGTATGAAACGGGGAATTGACAAACAGATAACGTACCAATTTAGTGTGTAGCATAAAGATTTGACATAGATGGCACTTTATTACTCCATCAACAAGTGTCAAACGCGCATAAGTGATAAATTGAAAAAGTGTTTGCATAGTATTGTTTTTCTGTGTTCAATATGTCGAAATGTGTGGCAATAAAGAGCATTCGCGCATTAATTTTTTCGTTTTCATTCGAAGAGAACTGCAGCTGAATCATACCGAATGCTTCGAGAAGCTTATGGTGAACATGCTCCATCGCAAGATACGTGTGAAAGATGGTTTCGGCGTTTCAAAAATGGTGATTTTGATGTTGCAGACAAGGAACACGGAAAACCGCCAAAAAGGTAAGAAGATGCAGAATTTCAAGCATTGTTGGACGAAAACGATTGAAATGGTTAATACCAAACGCTACCAACAACAATTGATCGATTTGAACAGTTCGCTGCTCAAAAAACGATCAGAATATCAAAAAAGACAAAATAAGGTCATTTTTCTCCATGACAATGCTCCATCATATAAGGAAAAACCGGTTCGCGAGACGTTGGAAGCACTCAGCTGGGAAGTTCTACTCCATGCAGCTTACTCACCAGACTTTGCTCCTTCCGATTACCACTTGTTTGCATCGATGGGTCACGCACTTGCTGAGCAGCGCTTTAGTTCTTACGAAGATGTGAAAAAACGGCTCGATGAATGGTTGGCAACAAAAGGGGAAGATTTTTACTGGGGTGGTATTCACAAATTGCCCGAAATATGGGAAAAATGTATAACAAGCGATGGAGCATACTTTGATTCAAGCACTTTTTGTCATTCTTCGGAATTTAACCTGTTTTTTTAGAAAAATAAAATCCCCATTTCATACTTGTACACCTGGTAATTTAAAAATTTTGCTATCTCTTAAAATTTGCAGCATGCATGATAGATAGGGAAGGTCAAAAATAAAATATGGTTACTATATTCTACGGTGAAACCATGTAATTTACAGAATGACAGCTATGCAAGCACATTCGCTTATGCTACCTATCTTCTGTTGTGCACCACTGCCTGATAGTTACAGGGGAAACATGATTCATTTATTTCTGCGAGGCAAGGTTTACAATTAAGTATTTTATCGTTTATATATATATAAGTTATAGTCGCGATTTCTGCAGACCTAAACACTTTTCATGACGTCAGTCATATCGCTGACGCCTGCAGTATATTGCTTATATAAGTCGGCCGCTCACTTGCTCGTGGAACATTATTGCTCCATTAAGGTCAGCCGAAGGCTCTGCTCTAACGCCCCTTTCTTAAATTCGGGATTTTACAAAAATCACCGACAGACGACTACTTAAATCCTTATTTGACTTTGACTAAAAGTGTATGTAATCTTTCTTCAATAAACAAATAAATGTAATAAGTCTTTTAATTGTTTTTTAAAAACTAACACCCTCGACCACAAGACTTATTTTATATGTTAACTAGATGAACGAGAAAGTTAAAACATATTAACATATAAACATTCTAAATAAAATTTATTATTGAATATCTGAACAAAATTCATCTGTTTCGATTCCCCAAAGAATCAGACAGATGGGCATTCGTAGTAAATTTATATATATATATAAATATGATAACATAATGTTCTTGATTATTTATTATATTAAATGAGTACAATTTTTAAAGAATAATTTATTATATATAAACAACCAAAACATATCTACCTCGATTTATCCTTCATCTTCCATTTATTATCAATATTTTGATATATTACAAGTGCCATATTTTCCATAGCCAGTGAGAGTTTTTGATTGTCCACCTGAAATATCAAAATAAATAAATAAAGGAAATAAAAAATAGATATAGGAACGAGAAGACAAGAAATCGAACCCTGGTCTTAATGTTTATAGTGAGATGGTTTAATTAAGGGACAACATGCTTCGCTTACAATCCTAAACTACTCGAATTCAAGAGCTAAGTAGATGAATATATTTTTTTTTTAAAGTTTAAGAAATAAGGAAAGAAATTTTGATATGAGTATTATAATTAAATAAATATTTAAAATTACTTACAACTAAAGATAAAAGTAAATAAATATTATATGAAATATTCATTTACTATGAGTTAAGATTTCTAGGTCACTTGTTTCACATTAAAAACAAGTGACCTAGAAATCTTAACTTATAGTATATGAATCTATATATATAAAATTAAGGTTTTGTCTGTACATTGCTCCAAATCACGCCACGTTTCAAGCAAAGTTATGAACGAAAACACCCTCAACAAAATTCCTGTCTGTCTGTATGTATGTTTCCGTGGTTTCCGCGAAAAGTTGCTCACGATTCACGTAAAAACGGCTGAAGGGATTATTATGAAATTTCATATATACATCAGATGTCTTTTAACTTACGTTTATAGCTATATAACGTTTTGATATTTTGACCCCAAAATGGGGTCGAATGAAAATTATCAAATAACTCCTAAACTATTAACCCTACGGCAAATTTTATTATAAGCAAAGTTGTAGGGGATGTGATTTGTGAAAATTTTTGTTTACAAAAATTTCCCCCAAAAACCACCCAAAAAGGGGGGGAGGGTGAAAAATGTAAATTATTGTCCTTGGAGCAAACTCAACCAAATTTTGTATACATAATCTATGGGCTATTAGAAAGCTAGAAATGCAAACACTAACCACCCAAAATGGGGGGGTCAAAAAATGAAAATTCTTGCTCTTGGACCAAACTCAACCAAATTTTGTATACATAATCTGTGGGTCACTAGAAGGCTAGAAATGCAAAAACTGGATTAGGGTATGGGGTGCGTGGGGTGGAATGGGATGGGGTGAGGCGGAGTAGGTTCGTGGTGCAGGGGGTGGTGCGGGGGTGGAGTCCAAAGGGCGTAGTGTGGTCCAGGGGGCTGGGGGGATGGGGGGGGGGGGTGTTGAGGTGGTGGTGTGGGGGCGGAAGTTGGGCACGGGTGCATGGTGCGGGGGTGCTGAGTGGGTTTCGGGTGTGTGTGGTGGGTGGGAGTAGGGTGTGAGGGTGGTGTTCGTGGGTTGGGGGTCCAGGGGGAGTGCCCCCCGGATAGCAATAGGGCCGCCGAAGGCGGGCCTTGCAGCTAGTATTTCATATAATATTTATTTACTTTTATCTTTATTAAAGATGTTTCACCTTGCACCAACACCACAATTATTACTTACAACTATCAAACATGCTCCTGGAAAATTATCAGCAATCTTCTCTGCTATCCTATGACAAGGTTTATCGTAGCTGAAAATCAAAGAGAGAATTATTAATTATATAATAAAGATGTATTGAAAAATTAAGTTAAAAGATATGGAGATTTTAAGAGAACATGTATAATTCTCCGAGACGATTAATTTGAATTTTTAAAGAATAAATGAAGGAGTGTGTCTTGTGCTTAATGTAAAAAGTAGGTATACATAAATATATGAAAATATTTTATTAATTCGGAACTAAATTTAAAGGCTTTACCTTTATCTGCAGTTTATTACAAATATTAAATAACGTTATTAGTTTTCTGTATCATAGCCCTAAATTAATCAAAATCTTATATTATTATTAGTGCCTGGAGCACCGAGCGATGCTCGGTAACTTTTTGCCTCTAGATAACTCATGACACTTGATAAGTACACCAATTTAAAAAAAAAAACTGTGGCTTTTGAGAAAATCAAAAAAAACGAAAAATCTTTCATGTGTTCCGATTTCAAGCAAAAGCTTGCTGTACCCCTAGCCTATATCGAGATTAAGTTTCGAATTTCGTAGCCCTAAGATTTATCGTTGCGAAATGCAGGTGGGGTACATTCTTACGTAGGTAAATATCAACTTCCGGTACTTCGATTTTAGCCGAAATCTCGTGCAACTTTTTGTAGCCTCTAGATAGCTAAGTTTCAAATTTCAAGGCTCTGCGACTTACCGAAGACTAGATATGAACGATTAAAATATTTTTTGCGACATGACTAATTTACACCCCCTTCCTCTATTTTAATCGGATTAAAATTTATACACATCATGAGATTTGATAAGTACACTAATTTTTAGCGAAATCATTAGAGCCGTTTTCAAGAACCCTATTCTATATATATAAGAATTGCTCATTTAATAATATAAGATTATTATCATTATTATGGAGAATTGATGGAAAAGCATCCTCAAGGAGGGAAGACCCTCCGGAAATCTCGGTTTTTAAGAAGATGAAAATGAAGTTCTAACAAATTCTTTTATTCGGAATTTTATTTTTCATTATCCTTGGGCTGCCTTTCCATCAATTCTCCATTGAAATTCTACCGTCTCCACAAGAATACTTTTATTATTATTTTGTTTACCGGCGCGTTGACTGCTACTATGGATGCATCCTGACCGATTCCATTGTGCCAGGATCGCCTCTAGGGACGGAAAATATTATTAACCTCCTATCTCGATTTGCTAGTATGGCTTACACTCAGAAGACGTTGAGTTATGACATTGTATTTTAGATCGAGACTAGACGACAAAATCACAGTAAAGCATAAAAAACATACTACCATTAGAGCACAGATTTGTGGAAAATTGACAATTCAAATGCGGGAGGGGGCTGAAAAAAAGAGGGACTCATCAAAATTTTGCCTTAAGTATAAGAAGGAATGCAATTTGCAGAAGCAGTGGAAGGTTTATTAGTAGAGTTAGTAAAATAAAGCACACTTTTTTTGGTGTAGATTCGTAAATTTTTAATGAATGGATTGCAATGGAAGTATTAAATTAAATTTTCGCTATCTTATACGTGTCCGCCAGATACCTTCCAAAGGCGTTTTCCAGGACCCTAGAAACGAAACATCTCCGCTCTCGAGTGACGGTTGGCAGATCTAGTCATCATGAAGATAATGAAGTCGATAAAAATGTATACAGCAAGTTTTAGTTTTTGAGAAAGAGCCCAAATATTAATTTATTTATGGCGGTTTGTAATCTGGTCTTGATATTTGGTTCGTACGAAGATGTGAAAAAATGGATCGATGAATGGTTCGCAGCAAAGTAGGTATTCACAAATTGCCCGAAAGATGGGAAAAATGTATAACAAGCGATGGAGCATACTTTGAATAAAGCAATTTTTATCATTCTTCCGTATTAAAGATGTTTTTTTAGAAAAAAAATCCGCATTCCATACTTGTACACCTGGTATAATAGATGCATAGATCCTCCACAAAGAGATTTTTTAATTAGTTATTTAACTTTGGCCATAATATCATCAATAGCTATAGCGAATAATGTAATACTTAAGACGCTATCCTGTGGCAAGGCATTTTCCTGTGTCCATATGTGTTTTGTATCCGGACCTGGAAACTCAGGTCTGAAAGAAAAATCTTTATGAATAACACCTTAATTTTCCAAGAAGAAAGTTTATGGAGTATTTGATGACGCCATGTCCTGTCATAAGAATGCTCTAAGTCGAAAAAAACAGCAATCGTGTGATTTGATAAATAATCCTCAAAGCGTATCTGATGGACGAGGCAGACAAGATTTTGACGAAAACCGCAATGAACGTTAGAAATGAGACGTTTGTTTTCTAAAAGCCACCATAGCCGCTTATTAAAAACTAGAATAATAATAAAACACTTTATTCGCTATTTGGCGTGAGTAAGAATAATGAAACTGGAAGGACAATATACCTACATGAAGAATATTAACGCACATGAATTAGGTAAAACAATTATAATCGAATAGATGAAAGATATTAAAACTTGATTAATGAATGAAAAAGAATAAAGAAAAATAATATTCTGATTAAAAATAGAAGATCAATAACTTATGTTTTGACCATGAAATTCAAGGCGTAAAGAGATCTTGGCAATCAACGCGATCAAACTGCTCCATTAGTTTGTATAAATGAAAATAACAATTTCCAAATGAAAATATTTATGGATATGTCATTTTTAACCTTTTAAAAACAGACGTTTCGAAAAATAGTCCGTCCTTCTTGAGGGTTTAAAGGGGTCAAAGAAGGAGGATGTAACAACTAGCTTCTTGTCTCTTTTATCAATTTTTTTTATTTTTACTTTGTTTTTTATCTTTTATGTTCTGTTTTAACATTACATCAAAAATTATTTTAATGTTATAAAACATAATTTATGATGAGATGACAAGTTAAGGTAGTTCTTTCGCGACAATTCACGCAAAAAGTTTTAGCCTCGTAACCACTCTATACATATGAGAAAAATTTGTAGGTTATGTTTTGTTAACGTGACTGTACTTCTCTCACCAATATATCCTGTATATGAATGGATCGTTTCCAAGCCATTGATCTTATATCCCGTCCACTAAAAATAATCGCCCAAAATGTTTTTTTTTTATTTTTTATCAAAAGTACGAGGTAAATAATTTCAATTTTTTTTTAAGTTACTCCGAATATATTATTCTAACAAATATTAGTTTTTCATCAAGGCGAAAGTCCTTCAATGAAAAAAAATAAAATAATGATCATTTTCCCACCCTTTCCCAATCTAACATATGTAAAAAATTTCATTTTTAATTGCAATTATTTAATGTTAGGTGTGGTAAATCGTCTTCATATTTTAACAGTATGTGTATTATGCTTTTAATGACTAATATTCCAAGTTTCGAAGACTACTTAAATTTTTGCATTTGTGAAAGAACTACCTTAAAAAAAATGGATGAAAGAGACAAGAAGGTAGTGGTTATAAACCACCTTAATTGACCCTTTTAAACCCTTAAGGAGGGAAGAATTTTCGAAACGTCTGTTTTTAAAAGATTGAAAATGACATTTCAATAAATAATTTCATTTGAAAATTGTTATTTTCATTATCCAGGGGTGACTTTCTATGGAAATGTCACGAGAGATTGTCTTCTATTAAACCCGAGCTGTTAATAATAATTTCTATTATTATACTTAGTAGTATTCAAAGCTTCTGCCAAAAAGCAATCGGGTTCAATGCCTCGAATTCAGTTGAAGGCAATTCCTCATGATTTCTTTGAAAATTTTAAGTCTGCTTCCATTGGCAATTTGAACTTTTAAATTCCATTTATATTTAACGCCCACTAAGAAAATACTTACTTTAAAACCTGAAATAAATGTAGCTAGTTAAATAGTAACAATTATGATTATATGTTTAGAGTACAAAATTTTTAATTTCTAACAGGAATAGTAGGGAATTGGAAAAAAATTAAAAACACAGAGTTTTTATTAAATGGGCCAGACGTTTCGCCAATTGGAGCCAAGAATGTATTTAAAAAAAGATTGATCATGTTGTTGTTTTTTGACAAAGAGTGATTAAATGGGCGACTGAGGATGTCAAAATAAATTGACGAAACGACTGGCCTATTTAATAAAAATACTGCTGTTTTTAATTTTTGTCCAATTCCCTGCTATTCCCGTTAGAAATTTATTATGGACGCGAATGATACAAAAAAATTTTAATCTTCAAAAATATATTATTAGATATTTACCTTAAATCTTTGATGTTTTCATTAGCAAGATAATATCCAGCGATAACTAATCCCGATCTTTGACAATAAGCATCGATCTTTAAAATAAAAAAAGGTTTAAATATTAAAATAATTATAAAGCAAAATTAACCAAAACAAAGAGGTATCTGCAGTCATCTTCTTCTTGGTGCAAATAAATATACACACATAAATATTTATTCTGAGAACTATTTTGAAATGTGATAGATATACACCAATTAGAACCATGCTGGCTGGAATGCCTAGGTTTTTTGAATGTAAGTGATTTCTTATACTTACAAACAATGAGCTTTGTCTACAAATTGTATCACAGTATTCTGGGACCTTTCCTCTACCTGCTATACACCTCAGACCTTCCAACTTCTCAAGAATGCCATGTCGACACCTTTGCAGATGACACAGCCATACTAACCTCGGACAAAGATCCAATGAAAGCTTGCTATCTTCTTCAAAATCATCTTGATAAAGTAAACATATGGTTCCAGAAATGGCGAATGAAGATAAATGAGAGTAAATCACAGCATATAACCTTCTCATTAAACAGAAAAACAAGTCCCCCGATCAAGTTCAACAATAAAACCGTTCCTCAAAGTTCCTGCATTAAGTATCTAGGACTTCACTCTAGACTCAAAGCTACTTGGAGGAGACACATTAAAAAAAAAAAAGAAATGGACCTTAAAGTTAGGCAAATACATTGACTCATTTGGCAGAAAATCTCCTACTTCACTGGAAAATAAACTTTTAATTTATAAAGTGATTATGAAGCCTATTTTGGACATACGGAATTGAGCTATAGGGCTGCTCATGTAAGTCCAATATAAATATAATACAAAAAATTCCAGTCAAAATTCCTTAAAATAAGTACTGATGCACCGTGGTTTATTTCAAATAAGATAGTCCACGAAGATCTCCGAGTGCCCTATGTGGAAGAAGTCGTTAGAAAAGAGCCAACATCCACGTTGGAAAATTGGCATCGCACCTAATCGGACCTCCACTCATTTGTCCGGATCCCCGAAAGAAGACGTCTGAAAAGAAGATGACCCTAGGATCTCCACAATCCTGAATAATAACAAATTTATATAATTTTTTTTTTCTTTTCTTTTCATTATCTTGTCTAGTCTCATAGGAGACTACTCTTGTAACTATTGAAAATATTTCACATAGAAAATTGGCTCATAGAAATCCTGTAAATATGTAATTTCTGATTGCTTATAATAAAAAAATTGTATCCAAGGGAATTACCACAGTATTTAGAATTCACAATAGTAAATGAAATCCATGAACATTATACCAGGAATAATGATAGGATATATTATGTACATAAGGTAAATAGAGAATTGACGAAAAACTCACTGTATTTTAGAGGACTTGAGAAATTCAATTCTCTGCCCTCTGATGTAAAAAATTCAACTAATTTAAGTGGGGGGCGATGAGTATTCAAAGGGGGAAAAATTAAAATAGTACTGTACAGTAGAAGTACCTTACGGATATTTTTGAAAAAATGAACGAATATAAGGCTTCATGGAAACAAGATGAACCGTATCAAGGCCAAAGAAATTATTTCATCATTCATCGCCAAGTTTGATATTCACATATATAAATGTAAATATTGGCCGTAAAGAGCTGATTCAGTTTCCGACCCTTAAAAAGTGTTCAGTGTCAGATAACGAGACTCCTGAACTCCCAGAAGACAAAATCCTAATTTTTACTGATCACCTTGACAAGTTAAAAACTGACATGGAATCAAGATTTGAAGATTTGACCAAGTTACAAATTTTTACTGTCAACTTTCTTAATTTTTCCACATTCCAATTTAAAAATGAAAACATGTACTTCTGTTTCTTAAATATACGTCAAAGATCTTAGTTAATTACTAGCTGCAAGGCCCGCCTTCGGCGGCACTCTTGCTAGCCAAGGGGCTCGCCCCCTGGACCCCCACTCAGCATCCCCACCCACACGACCACCCCAATGTACAGACAAAACCTTAATTTTATATATATAAAAATAATTTCATTTAAATTGGTAACCATGACGACTGTTTTTGTTGGGGGGACGGACATAGGTACATTCATAGGTACAGAGGCAGGCACAAATGCGCTTTAGTAGTATAGGATTTTACTTCTTTGTTCTTAAAAAAAATCTGTAAAAATGTACATTTTTTTTTCTATTTTATTTAAGAGTGACCGGATAAAACTGATTTGGTTGTTTTTATATACGATAATAAAATTGTTTAAAATATAAAACTGCTTTATTATTTACACTTTACTTCAAATTAAAATTAGGTGCACATGAAATGAAAAAGGGGCGATAGGTGTTAGTCAACCTCCAGAAAGGGGCGATGGGCCGACAAAAGGTTGGGAACCACTGGGTTATACTATAGTTAATTTCCAATATATTATAGCTAGCCAGGAGACACACCCCTGGACCCCCAACCCACGAACCCTCACACAACCCCCCCCCCCGAAACCCACCCGTGCCCAACATCCGGCCCCACACCACCACCCCGCACCCCCACCCCTGTGCCACCCCACTACGCCTCTGGACCCTCACCTGAACCCCCCACTACACCAACCCTGACCCTTCTGACATATAATTAAAAATAATCTATTACATCACGGATTTAATAGATAGAATTAGGATTTTCAGAGAAATTTTAAGTCTACTAGTATCTCCAAATGGAACTTTTAAATTGAATTAATGTTAGAGAGGGCAAAAAAGGGATGAGAGAACTGGCCCCGAGCCAGTCAAGCTGGTTTCTAAGATGGGCTGTCTCAGGGCTCTGGGCAGTTATTTTTATTTAAAAAAAGACTATAATTCTGACAAAGCATACATTTTCCCCTTTTGGGGGAACTTTTTTAAACAAAAGTTGTTAGAAATAACATCCCCTACAACTTTGCTTATAATAAAATTTGCCTTAGGGTTAATAGTTTAGGAGTTATTTGATAATTTTCATTCGTGTGCCCCCCAAACCCCCTTTTGGGGTCAAAATATCAAAACGTTATATAGCTATAAACGTAAGTTAGAAGACATCTGATGCAAATATGAAATTTTATAATAATCCCTTGAGCCGTTTTTATGTGAATCGTGAGCAACTTTTCGGAAACCACGGAAACAGACAGACAGGAATTTTGTTGAGGGTGTTTTCGTTCATAACTTAGCTTGAAACGTGTGCAACCAAAATTTGGCGTGATTTGGAGCAAAAAACCTTAATTTTATCTATGTAGATGTGTGTATATTTATTTGCATCAAGCGGAGGACACTCTCTTTGATTTGCTCTTAGAAAATCAACAACACTTCATCTCTGCAAGAAATGTTTTTTTGGAAATTCAATTATTAAATAAGAGCGAGTAAATTGAAACAAACCTGAGTCAATGCAATTTCAGTCATTGGTGTTACATATAAGCACAAATGAAACAATGGGATAGCATCAATTATTTCGAGATTTCTATTTTTTTGTTCTTCTTTGCTTCCTTTTAGATGTTTGGCGAGTAAAACTCCGTTAATTGTACAGTGAGGATATTTGGCAGCGTGTAATATAATTTTACTATAAGCTCGTGATTTTATTTTGATTTCAGGGGCCATGGCTGTTGGAATGTTAATTCAATAAATTACCAGGAAATAAATATATGTTTAATATATAAATTCAATTTAATGAAAAGTCAGAACTCAGAATAATAAATAAATCATTTAGATTGAATGTAATTTTTGATTAATCACGGGATATGTGAAGTTAGAAACAAGATGTCAGAAATGAGAGCGCTTTCACTTTTGAAATAAAATCGATTCGATTAATAATTAATAGAGAGGTAGTATTTAAGGAGAATAAATAATCACTTTTGTAACTTAAATATTTGATAAAATGTTTTCAAATGATATAAAACAAAATGAATCACGAAGAGAGATTATAATTCCAGAGCGCTAAAATTTCAAAGCCTAGCTAGGGTGAACAGCTGACCAGATATATTAATAATAATAAATCTTTATTAGCTATTTTCTGTTATATATCATACAATTAACAAATATATGGAATTTGTTTTTAAATAATACATTCAATTATGTAATACAAAAGATAAAGATAATTAATACATTCTTCGGCGGCCCTCTTGCTAGCCAGGAGACTACGCCACCTGGACCCCACCCTCCACACCCCGAGAAACCCAACCAGCACCCCCACCCCCGCACCATACACCCGTACCCAACCTCCACCCCCACACCGCCAACCCACCTCGGACCCCACCCCGTATCACCCCACTACGCCATTGGACCCCCGCACCACACCCACCCCGTGCCTTCCACCCCCGCGCACAACCTCGTACCACCCCCTGTACTCCACTCCGGACCACCCCTGCACCCCCACCCTACTCCGCCTCACTCCTTCATACCACCACCCGCATCCAGTTTTTGCATTTCTAGCCTTCTAGTGACCCACAGAGGTGACTGTGGGTCAGTGGCTAGAGTGTCAGGTCGCTGACTCGAAGTATCGCTGGTTCGAAACCGAGTCTCGGCAGCCACCTCTTGGAAAGTAGGCAACCTACCAAGAGTATAATTGCCTAGTCAACCTCTCCAAATAAGCCGTTTGGAACCGGCTTTAAAAAGTAGGTCTCGTATATCTGTGTAAAACAACTAAACACACTAAGCACAGGTACGTGTGGAGAGGCGCCGACGCCCGTTTAGGGTATAACACTCGAAGAAGAAAAAGTGACCCACAGATTATGTATACAAAATTTGGTTGAGTTTGATCCAAGAGCAATAATTTTCATTTTTTTAACCCCCCCCCCCCCCCCCCCCAAGTGGGTGGTTTTTAAGAGGAATTTTTTAAACAAAAGTTGTCAGAAATCACATCCCCTACAACTTTCCTCATAATAAAATTTACCGTAGAGTAAATATTTTAGGAGTTATTTGATAATTTTCATTCGTGCGCCCCCCTCCCCCAAACCCCCTTTTGGGGTCAAAATATCAAAACCTTATATAGCTATAAACGTAAGTTGGAAGACATCTGATGTAAAAATGAAATTTCATAATAATTCCTTCAGCCGTTTTTACGTGAATCGTGAGCAACTTTTCGCGGAAACCGCTGAAACATACAGACAGACAGACATACAGGAATTTTGTTGAGGGTGTTTTCGTTCATAACTTTGCTTGAAATGTGTGCAACCAAAATTTGGCGTGATTTGGAGCAATGTACAGATAAAACCTTAATTTTATATAACTTAACCAACATTAAACAATAACTAAAACATTTTTTAAGAAAATTTTAATTCATTAGTTACAACCCAGTTTCTGAGATAATAATGAATAAATATTTAAAAATTTATAATGAAAAATTTACACTAAAAACAAGCTGGCAACAACCCATCTATTTAACCTAAAAAGTGGGTTAACTTTAGTACATTTTTGACGTTTTTTTCGCTTCAGCCATTGTCGCAACAGCTTTCAATCACTTATTAAGAACTTTTTGTTTTATAAATCTCCCTTTATAATGTACTTTATCTGACATTTCTATGATAAAATATATACAAGATCGGACAATGTTGCCAGATTTGTCAAACGAGCACGGGATTGGATAGTAGTGGTACATAATCTGCAAAAAGTTTTGGGCTTATGAATTATGAATCCTTATTTACTGTTCTATATACTCTAGCAATAACTTTTTGCTAGTATTGTCGCGAAACAACTACCTTATTAATTAATTTTAATAAATGATGACTGATTTGTTGTATTTTGTTATTAAACTCCTCCTGGTCGGCCATTTAACTTGCATTTTCACCAATTTCTTGGTCTAAGATTTCTTTATTGTTTTATCTTTCAAAATATACAAAGTTTTTACTTTATTTTACCTAGAATAGGTATACATATTTTATTGAAATCAAAGTTTTGTTAGCCCCGTCCGTCCATGTTTGGAATTCTGAAAATCTGACAGATCTACATTTAAACTAAATATTATATTGAATAGTATATAAATGGAGGTTATGGTATTTATTTATAAAATTAGGAATCAATTAGCACCTGAATACCTGATAGACATATTGAATGAAACGAATCCCATACATTCATACGGGACAAGACAGAGAAGTGATTTCTACTTGAGTAGAGTCAATAAACCAAGTACTTACAATGAATAATGTATTTTAAAAGGGCTTAAGAGCATACAATAACCTAGCCGAATATTTAAAAAAACTGCAACGGATTTTTGCTAAACTTTATCCAAAGTCATTTGAAATATTAATATGTTTATTCCTTTATTATTAGTCAGATATCACTTGCTATTTGCGGTCCATGTTGATTTAAAAATCAAAAATAGCGATCGATTCTCATCTAATACTTGAGGAATAACAATTCTACATTGGATTTTTGATATATTAGAATGTATTAATTATCTTTATCTTTTGTATTTCAAAAGTGAATGTATTATTTAAAAACAAATTCCATATATTTGTTTAGTTGTATGATATATAGGTACCTATAGCAGAAAATAGCTAATAAAGATTTATTATTATTATTATTAGATCAAAAACTGTTTGCTGACGAAAATTTGCCAAATCTCTAAAATTTTCGTGTGTTTATACTAAGTCTTAAAAAAGATTTCATTTTTCATTTATAAGATAAGAATTTATCAAGTAAATAATTTTTATTAGGTATAATTTAGGATTTATTTAAATAGATTGGAGTAATTTTTGGAGACGGACTTGAAAGTGAAATTGAGTGGATATTGATGAGGCAGTCCAAAAAAAGAAGATAATTTATACTATCTTTTTATTCATAAACCGGCGACGTTTCGGAGCCTATTCGCTCCTTCAAATTGAGTGGATATTGATGAGGCAGTCCAAAAAAAGAAGATAATTTATACTATCTTTTTATTCATAAACCGCCGACGTTTCGGAGGCTATTTCTTCCTTCTTCGGGGTTTTGAAAAGTCAGTGAAGGAAATCCAATTCTGAATAAGGAGGGAATAGCCTCCGAAACGTCGGTTTATGAATAAAAAGATAGTATAAATTATCTTCTTTTTTGGACTGCCTCATCAATATCCACTCTATTTAAATAATTATTTGGTTCATTATTTTATCGAAAACATTCTTTTTGGTTATTTAAATAAACATTCTTTTTGGTTATTCAAATAACCAAAAAGAATGTTTTCGATAAAAATGTCCATCGATTAAATTAATAAGTTTTTGTAGGGAAATAAGGACAATAGCTTATACAAATATTTTTTATTTTATGCCAACGTTTCGTCAACTTTGTTGACTTCCTCAGGAGCTCAAACAAAATTATTAACTTCTTTGCATATTTGTCATTTTACAAATATATAAATATTTAAATAGGAAATATTTTCAATCTGTGCTTATATAAGTGTTTGCTAAGAATGAATATTTATAAAATGACAAATATGCAAAGAAGTTAATTTGTTTGATCCCTGAGGAAGTCAACAAAGTTGACGAAACGTTGGCATAAAATAAAAATATTTGCATAAGCTATTGTCCTTATTTCCTTACAACAACTTATTAATTCATTCTTTTTATATGGGGTTTTTTATCAATTTTTTTCTCTTACCAAAATAAGGAGTGAGAAAAATATGTAATAAATTAAAAATAATGGACATTCGATGGTGAGGCTTTCGGGCCTCGAGGTGGCAGTTTTTTTTTTTGTAATTGTAAAACATTTGTTGTATTTTTGTATTGGATAATAAAGGTCATTGTAATGTATGATGGATTGAACTGGAGGAGCCGGGGAAGCGGAGATTGATGATTTAAGAACGCTTGAAGTATTTTATATATATATTATTTATTCCACTAGTATAAAATATATAACAGTCATTATTTATTTATTTATTTATTAATTATTTTTTGTTGTGGTAAAATTTTTAAAGAATCCTCGGAAATCTTCGATGATAATCTTGCCAAACTTGAATAAATGAAATAAAATTTATAAAAAAACAAATACATACAATCTATTCATATTTCGTAATTAAGAATTTATAAATTTATTTTTTATATTATATTTAATTTAAAATATTTTCTCTCTGAATTAAAAGCATTCTTATATTCTAAAAGATCCTCATTTTTGTATAGTTTTATAGACTGTATGTCGTGTTTTAGAAGAGGAGGGTCTTTTTCAAAAATAGAATCATGTTTAGGAAATCTTTCATTTCTTTTTATCATTTAATAATATTGCGATGACAAATAGATTGATTTACTATTGGATTATATTTTTAGATCCTAACCTTTATACTTAAAAATTCACATTGTTATTATATTCTTTCTTTTTTTTTTTATAATTATTTTTCGTTAAATTTATTTTTTCTTCTAATTTTAAATCCGTTAAATTAAAATGTCAGATTTAGATACATTAAAATCCAATCTTGAAACCGAAACAACTCGATTATTAGAGCTTACGAATTTATGGCAAGGAATTCTTCAAAATGAACGAGAATTATTTGGAGAAGAAATAGAAGGGCTTATTTTATTAGCGATCGGTCTGTATTTCAATTTTTCTTTTATTTTTTTGATCTTTTCTTTTAATAAAATTATCTATTTAAATTTATAGGACAGTCAAAATTACTTGTTACCGATAAATTCAAACAATTTCGAGATCTTATTAAAAATTATGAAACATCAGGAGAAAATGAATTTAGATACCGAATTACTGATTTAAGTGGTTTTTGGGAAATGATTTATATTCAGGTATCAAATAAAAAAATTCATTCAAAACTATTTCCAAGTATCTTAATTTTAATATTAAAAAGATTTTATGAATTGATTAAAACTTTGGTGCTTCAATAATTTAATAGAAGGCTTTGATAAGAACCACATTTACACTAAAATATATTTATTAACACAAACTTAATGGATATTGATAAGGCAGTCCAAAATTCAAAAAAGAAGATAATTTAAACTATCTTTTTATTCACAAAGAGAAACAAAGAGGTTGTCCTCTGCTTGATGCAAATAAACATACACACATATATACAGATATATAATTTCGATATATACCTATATATGTGTGTATATTTATTTGCATCAAGCAGAGGACAACCTCTTTGTTTCTCTTTTGTGAATAAAAAGATAATTAGTAGAGATTGTGGTGTTGGTGCAAGGTGAAACATCTTTAATAAAGATAAGAGTAAATAAATAATATATTTAATATTGATTTACTATGAGTTAAGGATACTAGGTCACTTATTTCACATTAAAGTGAAATAAGTGACCTAGTATCCTTAACTCATAGTAAATCAATATTAAATATAATATTTATTTACTCTTATCTTTAATAAAAGATAGTTTAAATTATCTTCTTTTTTGAATTTTGGACTGCCTCATCAATATTCACTCAGTTTGTGTTAATAAATATTTATTTATGAATAAATAAATAATATATATATACAGATATATAATTTCGATATATATGTGTGTATATTTATTTGCATCAAGCAGAGGACAACCTCTTTGTTTCTCTTTGTGAATAAAAAGATAATTAGTAGAGATTGTGGTGTTGGTGCAAGGTGAAACATCTTTAATAAAGATAAGTATAAATAAATAATATATTTAATATAATATTTATTTACTCTTATCTTTAATAAAAAGATAGTTTAAATTATCTTCTTTTTTGAATTTTGGACTGCCTCATCAATATTCACTCAGTTTGTGTTAATAAATATTTATTTATGAATAAATAAATAATATATATATACAGATATATAATTTCGATATATATGTGTGTATATTTATTTGCATCAAGCAGAGGACAACCTCTTTGTTTCTCTTTGTGAATCAACAACTCTGCTATTCTCGGCAAAACAAAAACTTTTTAATAATAAACCGACGTTTCGGAGGCTTATTCCCTTCTTCAGGGTTTTAAAAGGTCAGTGAAGGGAATCCATTGTGACATTCCTCTCGTTTCGAAGACTTATTCCCTCCTTCTTCAGGGTTTTGAAGGAAATCCAATGTGACAGAGGGGAATGTCACATTGGATTTCCATCACTGACCTTTCAAAACACTGAAGAAGGAGGAAATAAGACTCCGAAACGTCGGTTTATAAATAAAAAGATAGTTTAAATTATCTTCTTTTTTTGAATTTTGGACTGCCTCATCAATATTCACTCAATTCATTTATCAGTCTGTCTCCAAAAATTACTTCAATCTTATTAGGTAACACAAACATATACAATACATTATTTTGATTAGTTATGTCCATCGATTAAATTATTAAAGTTGTTATAGGGAAATAAGGACTATATTTTTTATGCAGATAATTTATATTTTAATAAGATTGGAGTAATTTTTGGAGACGGACTGATAAGTGAAATTGAGTGGATATTGATGAGGCAGTCCAAAAAAAGAAGATAATTAATTTATACTATCTTTTTATTCATAAACCGAGGTTTCGGAGGCTATTCACTCGTTCTTCAGGGTTTTGAAAAGTCAGTGAAGGAAATCCAATGCCACATTCCCCTCTGTCTCCTCTTTCAGTGGCAGTAACAATAATATATTATTGTATTTCATTCTCAGTAGAATTATAATGCAGAGGGAAATGTCGCATTGGATTTCCTTCACTGACTATTTAAAACCCTGAAGAAGGAGGGAATAGCCTCCGAAACGGTTTATGAATAAAAAGTTGAAATAAATTATCTTATTTTTTTGGACTGCCTCATCAATATCTACTCAATTGAGATTTTATTGCCAACGTTTCGTCAACTTTCTTGACTTCTTCAGGGCTCAAACAGTTATCTTCAATGCATATTTGTCATTTTTATAATTATTCTTTCTTAGTAAACATAGCAAGGAAAGATATGGTATGATTAAGTTTTATTAAAAAAAAAAAAATTCAATCTGATTGATGTTAATGACTTGCCTTCCTATGTTTACTAACTCTTTGAGCCCTGAAGAAGTCAATAAAGTTAACGAAACGTTGGTAATAAAATATAAATTATCTGTATAAAAAATATAGTCTTTATTTCCCGATAACAACTTTAATAATATAAATAAATACACGTTTCGATCACTAGATCCGTGGTCGAAACGTCATGTATTTATTGTATATGTTTGTGTTAATAAATATATTTTACAGTTTATAATGTGGTCCTTATCAAGCCTTCTATTAAATTAAAAAGGCTATTTGCCGAAAGTAGCAGATTTGATTATTTCATAAGCAACAAATCAGATACTGCCTCTACTGCTTTATGTAAATAAATAGTATACATATGGCAGATTTGAACCTTCGATAGTTGAGTTGTTTTTTTAAAGAAAAACTTCGGCTGAAATCTATAATGCATTTTTATCAAAATAATCTCATCATAATGAACGACGTTTTGACATCTGATTTTGGAGCCTTTTCCAAGTGCTTATCAAGTCATTTCGATGATAGGTTACAGTAGACTATCTTTGAAAACGTCTCCAGAATTAGATGTCAAAACGTTATGCATTTTTTTATTAAAATAATCTCATCATTCATCATAATGAACGACGTTTTGACATCTGATTCTGGAAGCCTTTTCCAAGTGCTTATCAAGTCATAGGTTACAGTACAGTAGATTTATGCGTTTTGAAAACGTCTCCAGAATTAGGATGTCAAAACGTTATGCATTTTTTTATTAAAATAATCTCATCATTTATCATAATGAACGACGTTTTGACATCTGATTCTGAAGCCTTTTCCAAGTGCTTATCAAGTCATAGGTTACAGTACAGTAGATTTTATGTTTTGAAAACGTCTCAAGAATTAGATGTCAAAACGTTAGTGCATTTTTTATTAAAATAATCTCATCATTTATCATAATGAACGACGTTTTGACATCTGATTCTGAAGCCTTTTCCAAGTGCTTATCAAGTCATAGGTTACAGTAGACTTTATATTTTGAAAACGTCTCCAGAATTAGATGTAAAAACGTTGTGCATTCTAATGAGATTATCACATAAAAATGTCCCATCTAGGTGATTTTAGCCTAAAATTTTCTTTTGATAATAATACATATGTGTAAATATTTTATTTAATTATTTACTTTATAGGCTTTTCCTTTATCTAGAGTCTATTATTAATATATTTCACTCCAATATTCGATTTTTTTAACTAAAAATTGGCAATGATTTTAACTATATCACCAATAAGTGAAGATTCCTTTATAAGTAGGGAAGCCGAAGCGTCTTAATCTTACTAGATAATCTTAACTAATTTTCTAGTTTCACCAAACGTCAACCCTTAATATATTTCATTCACTACGTTTGGAATTATTTCTGATACTAGGTACAAGAATCAAAACTTAAAAAAGGCTCTAAATGTAGGGTCCGACATGTTGAGTACTTGCTGTGTCGTGTACTTGATTAGTTTTCTTTTTACAACCATGATATATATGTTCATCTGGCAAAAATCAAACCATTTATGCTTCAAGATAAAAATTTACATGTTAAAATTTATTTTTAGGTTCAAGATCTTGATACAAAATTCACCAAGTTAAATGAATTAAAAAATAATGATTGGAAAAAAATTAATGAGATTCCGGTAAATACACTATTACGATTATTATTATAATTAAAATCACATACTACTAAAGGGCATTTGTGCCTGTCTCTGTAACTACCTATGTCCTCCTCCCCCAGGGGATGGGAGGTTCCAGGTGGGGTCCAGGGGGAAAGGTAAGGGTCCAGGGCGTGAGGTATCCAGGGCTGGGGACCAGGGGGCCACTAAAGGCATGTGTCCCTGTGTCTGTACCTATATCATCACATACAGGGGTTGGGAGGTGGGGTCCAGGCGAAAGGTGGGATCCAGTGTTCAAGTGACGGGCTGTCCAGGTGGCGAAGCGAAGCATAAATGCCCTGCCTCTGTAACTACCTATCTATGCCCGTCCCCCCAGAGGGTGGATGTGGGAGTCAGGTACTAAGGGGGATTTGGGCCTATGTCTGTACCTATATATATACCTTTGTGAGGTCCAGTGATGAGGGTTTTTTTTCATTTTTTATTAAAATCTGCATGTTCCACATTAAATATTACATGCAATTTTATAACAATGCAAGCTCCTACTAAACGAAGGATTCCTCTTTCCGACAATATACCTAATTTAAGACAGTTTGTCCCTCCCCCCCTAGTCTAACGAGATCCTATCGAAGTCCAGTCGCTCCACATACATCTGAAAGATCTTCTCAAGTCTTCGGTTCTTCAACAACAGATCCTGTGGAGGCGGCTGAAGCCCTCCGTTACACAGTTCAAATTCCAAATCCGCCGCAGGCCCCGATAACATCCCACCAATTCTCATTAAAAAATGCGCCCCTGAACTTGCCCCTATCTTATCCAAGCTATTCCAACTCTCTTACGAGTCGGGCATATTCCCCAAAAAGCTGGAAAATAGCCAGAGTAACACCTATTCCTAAAAAAGGAGACACATCACAAATCTCTAATTACAGGCCTATCTCGATCACCTCTGTTCTTTCCAAATTAATGGAATTAGTCATAAACCAACACGTCCTTCATCACTTAGAAAACAATAAATTAATTCACGATAGGCAATATGGATTCAGACAAAATCGTTCCACAGGCGACATCTTAACCTATGTCACCCACACCTTGAACAATACTCTAGAGGCCGGAAAAGAAACCCTCGCTGTAGCCCTTGATATCTCCAAAGCTTTTGACCAGGTTTGGCACAAAAATCTTCTTGCCAAACTACCAGCCTTTGGATTCACACCAACACTTCGCAAATGGATTGAAAGCTTTCTGACAAACCGAAGTATAAAAGTTGTGGTGGATGGAACATCTTCTGAATCGTTCTCCACAAACTCTGGTGTTCCCCAAGGCTCTGTAATCTCCTCCACACTCTTCCTTATTTATATAAACGACCTTGTTGATCAAACGGCAAACCCCACTCATTGTTACGCCGACGATAGCACTCTACACGGCAAACCCTCTCTCCCGAATAATCGAATCAATATTGCCTCCTCAATTACTCTCGACCTAGACAAACTGAATAAATGGGGCTCTCAAAATTTAGTTAACTTCAATTCAAGCAAGACTCAATGTTGTCTAGTTTCTAGGCCCGAAAATGGAGATTTCCCTGATATTAACTTCGATTCGAATACCCTGAAAGTGTGTGACAGCCTGTCCATGTTGGGCGTCTCTGTCGCATCTGACCTGTCTTGGAATGAACACATCTCCTCTGTGGCGAGGTCTGCGGCAGGGAGGATTGGCTTCTTATTCAGGTCCAAGCGATTTTACAAACCCCCACAACTTCTCACCATCTACAAGGCCCAAATCCGCCCCTGTCTCGAGTACGGCTCTCATCTGTGGAGAGGGGCCTCAGAAATATTCTCTTGCTACCCTTGATGCAATTCAGAAACGAGCCGTCAGGCTAATTGACGATTCTACCCTCACCGACTCCCTCGACTCGCTGGCTCATCGAAGAGATGTCTCCGCCCTTTCCCTTTTCTATAGATACTATCACGGCAGATGCTCTGATGAGATAAAATCAATAATTCCCCCCAAAGCATGCTTTGCACGCAGCACACGTTTTGCCGACTCCCAACACTCTTTCGCGGTCAAATTAGAAAAGTGCCGGACCACTTCATTCGCGAATTCATATATCCCCATGACTTCAAGGAACTGGAACTCTCTCCCAGCCTCTATCTTTCCCAGCACCTATGATCTTCAAACCTTCAAAACCAGGGTGCATAGACACATACGTCTACACCCTCTCACTTAAACAACTTTCCTTCTCTTCGGTAATGCAAGGGTCTTTCGAGATCCATAGGGGCTACATCTTTACTGGTGCACCCCTTCTTGCATTCGATTGCATTAAAAAAAAAAAAAAAAAACAGTCCCTTATAAAACTCAAACGACTTCCATTGAAAACAGCACAGTCATATAAAATATGTCCCCAACTCTGGCACGAAGTTGAATCAGAACTGCATATCAGATCTAGTAAAATGTTGAATCTATACAAATATGCTTTAATCCTTCCGTGGCCCGACAGCACCTGTGTCATTTTGTATCCTATCCTCAAATTAGAATTTATCCTATCTTTAACAGTTGTAAAATATTTGTTCGTTGCCTCCCCTTTAGAGAAAAGAGACCACATACTGCCCCACTCCTCTAAGCTTCTCTCCTCAAGAGTCAAATTGACATATGTCTCAGGGAGAACCGAATAAGAAGAGGCAAGATCCCGCGACTCGGCGGCTTCCTTAGCCAACCGATCTGCCCACTCATTGCCAATCTCTCTATATGTACCTATGTTTGTATGTCCCCAGGGCTGGGGGGTCCATGGGTGGGGGTCCAGGGGGCTACTAAGGGGGATTTGTGCCTATGTCTGTACCTATATATATACCTATTTGAGGTTGGGAGGGTTGGGATCTAGGGGGAAAGGTGGGGTCCAGGGGATGCGAGGTCCACGGGTTGGGAGTCCAGGGGGTAGGTTTAGCGGGTTGGAGGGTGATCAGAGGCGGGGGAGAAGTTCCAGGATTGGGGAGAGGGTCGGTGGGATGGAGAGTGGTTGGAGATGGAAGAGAGGGAGTATTCAAGTGAGGGGGTCCAGGGGGCGAGGCCCCTTGGCTAGCAAGAGGCCCACCGAAGGCGGGGGAGAAGTTCCAGGGTTGGGGAGAGGGTCGGTGGAATGGAGAGTGGTTGGAGATGGAAGAGAGAGAGTGTTCAAGTGACGGGGGTCCAGGGGGCGAAGCCCCTTGGCTAGCAAGAGGCCCACCGAAGGCAGGCCTGATCAGAGGCGGGGGAGAAGTTCCAAGGTTGGGGAGAGGGTCGGTGGGATGGAGAGTGGTTGGAGATGGAGGAGAGAGTGTTCAAGTGACGGGGGGTCCAGGGGCGAAGTTCATTGGCTAGCAAGAGGCCCACCGAAGGCGGGCCTTGCAGCTAGTAATTAAAATAAAATATAAAATTATATTTAACAAAATGAAATTGATTACAGGCTAAACGGATATTATGTACAATTCCAAAAATCAAAAAGCCAAAACCTTTAAAAAATGATAGAAAAATTACAGAACAATCAAGATTAAGAATTCAAGAAGCTAAGCAAAGAATGAATCAGTTGAAATTCTCCTCTTCTACAGAAAACAACACTATTTTTGATGCTCCAAATTTTTTTCAAATTGTCAGCCCAGCAAAAGGAAAAATTCCACGTAAGTTTGAATCATATACATATATCGTCGGCTTAGAGTGTAAACCTGCTAACATATCATATCTGACATATTAATACCGTTCGAAAGAAAAAGAGATCCAGCATCGTCCAAATAAAACTGCTATTTAAAATTAGAATCGTAAGTTATAGAAAAACATGTGAAAAATAGTTTCTTTCCATACCAACAATATTAAAATTTGTTTGTTTTTTGTCTGCCCTGTAAAATTTCCTTGTTGTGAGTTAGCAGGTTTACACTTTACTATATAAATATTTATATATATCTTCAACTCACGAAATTATTTTTTTAGGGCCAACATAACAAAATATAAAATAATGGAACAAATTTTTTAAATTAAAAAAAAATTATTGAACAATATCATCCCTATTGAGATTATTTTTATATAATATATAAGTAAATAGAATTGATGTACATTTTGGTATGATTTTATTAAATTTTAAAAAATCAAATAAAATTTATATAACAATGTTTAAATATTTTTTTATTATATCAAATTAATTAAAATTAATTATCTATATAGGTAGATTTTTCTATAAATTCCTAAAAATCATTTAATCACCTAATATTCAAGTAATCGATTATTTCTTTAATATATTTTCATTTTAAAGATAAATGTTAATGTTTACAAGGTATATATACATGAAAGGAGATGTTTTTTATTTAAAGATTGAATGTTTAAAAGCTGAAGAATTTTGACTCTAACCATTAAATAGATCTTTTTGATAAGATGATTAATCTGACTTTTTTAAATGATATTGATGCGAGGATTTATACCGGAAAGTTGTAAGGAATGACCTCTATAAGTTAAAAAAAATAAAAAGAAGAGGTAGATTTCAAGAGTGGCTCTGAGTCAAAGAGATCTCTGGCTACCTGCTGATCTTTAAAGTAGTTGTTTCACCATATGGGGTTTCTTAGGGCCGGTTGTATGTCGCAAAGTAAATGCTTTTTACCACTAACAAAGGGTAGATGGTAAATGGAGGCACTGGGATAGCCAATCAGATGACAGGCAATGACAGTGCCTGGCATCTGATTGGCCATCCCAGTCCCTCCATTTACCATCCACCCTGTGTTAGTGGCAAAAAGCATTTACTTTGCGACATACAACCGGCCCTTAGGATTTTTTTTGAAATTTAGAGAGATTATTATTTAAATACTTCTGCATCGATTGGTGGCAAAACGAAATTTATGAACAATATAGTTCCGGAGATATTAAATTCCAAAGATAGAGTTTTTCAGACTCTTATACATTGCACTATACGGTATATCGGAAAGTTTACATACACATTTAATTATAATTAAGAAACTCTTCTTACCATTGTTATAAAAAACTAAACCAACATTAAACAATAACAAATACATTTTTAAGAAAATTTTAATTCATAGTTACAACACAGTTTCTGAGATAATAATGAATAATGAAAAATTTACACTAAAAACAAGCTGGCAACAACGCATGTATTTAACCTAAAAAGTGTGTTAACTTTAGTACTTTTTTGACGTTTTTTTGCTTCAGCCATTGTCGCAACAGCTTTCAATCGCTTATTAAGAACTTTTTGTTTTATAAATCGACCTTTATGATGTATTTATCTGTCATTTCTATGATAAAAATATTCAAGCTCGGACAATGTTGCCAGATTTGTCAAACGAGCACGGGATTGGCTAGTAGTGGTACATAAACACCAAAAAGTTTTGGGCTTATGAATTATGAATCCTTATTGTCTGTATTATATACTCTAGCATTAACTTTTTTGTTAAAATTGTCGCGAAACAACTTCCTTAAAACCTGAAGGTTTTCTTTTGGGTTGAAGATGGTGGCAGGAAGCGAGTTCCAATCTCTAGAAGCCTTAGGGATAAACAATATGGCCAAAGCTTTATTCCGATTTTTGTCTAATTTGATAGCGGAGGGGTGTAGAGCATTTGAAAATCATGTCTTTCTTACAAATGGGCCTTTAGAGGAAATTGTTAATTAATAAACTTTTAACTTGTCAAAACAAATACCATGGTAGGTTCTGGAACACGGAAAGGACGGAGAGACTTGTGAATTGCACCCTGAGTGTCAAGAGAATGCTTGGTGGCCACTCCCCATAATCGAGACCTGAACCTTGTATTGGATAAGAAGTTGGTGCAAAATAGCGTCGGGGCCTGAAGAAAAAGGCCAAGCTCGTAAGCAGCAGCTTGAGTCATTCCAAGAGAAGTCAGATCCCAGAGTGACACTTAATATTGAAGTTAATTTTCTCATTAATATATCAAAGAACAATTAACACATTAACGAGAATTGCTTTGATCGCGCTTTTTAAACAAGATATAGAGATATTTTTGACAAAAATCATCTGGATTCGATTCACAACTGAATCAAATACAGGAAACTTATGATTAATTAATGGCAAACACCTAACATACGTGTTAACCGATCGGGCGCTCTGGACTGGGAGATTGAATATATAACATATTAGAAATAATTAGTAGAGATTGTGGTGTTGGTGCAAGGTGAAACATCTTTAATAAAGATAAGAATAAATAAATATTACATTTAATATTGATTTACTATGAGTTAAGGATACTAGGTCACTTATTTCACTTTAATGTGATGTGTTTAATATTAAATATAATATTTATTTACTCTTATCTTTAATAAAAAGATAGTTTAAATTATCTTCTTTTTTGAATTTTGGACTGCCTCATCAATATTCACTCAGTTTGTGTTAATAAATATTTATTTATGAATAAATAAATAATATATATATACAGATATATAATTGTGTGTATGATTATTTGCATCAAGCAGAGGACAACCTCATTAATTAAATGTGAAAATAGTGACCTAGTATCCTTAACTCATAGTAAATCAATATTAAATATAATATTTATTTACTCTTATCTTTAACATATTAGATTTCAAATTCATTTGGTGATCCATCCAAGTGTCATGCGGGCTAAACGCGAAATGATGCTGGATTATAGCTAAATGGATCATATCTTTTTCATTCTCTCTTGGTCCAGATTTAAGACTCAGCAGACTCCAATAGCTTCAACCGCAGTAGTCTCGCGATATATATCTTGTTTAAAAAGCGCGATCAAAACAATTCTCGTCAATGTGTTAATTATTCTTTGATATATTAATGAGAAAATTAACTTCACTATTTCAAGTTAGAAATATATAAATTCGGATATTATTTTCATTTAATATTTGACAAAAATCATCTTCATTCGATTCGCGACTGAATCAAATACAGGAAACTTATTATTACTTAATATTGAAATATTCTCACACGATTCTTGTGAGATACACTCAAAGGAAATATCTAAAAAGTGATTAACTAATTATGCTGTTATTGCTATGCGAGTCATTTGAGAGAGGGGCTAAAAAGACATGGTGTTAGAATTTAACAGAGTTCAAAATAACATGGACCTGAATAGAAGGCAGGATTTTACACAAAGCAAATTTGCTTATTCTGACACCCAGCATAGATTCTTTTTCTTATGTCCAAAGTATTCGTATCAAAGGAAATATCTGCAAGATTTCTTAGACAACAGTGATTTTAAAGAAAATCTCAATTTCAAAATGCTCAGGTAATGATTCCAAAATTTAGGTTCAAAAGGACATAGGGTTTAAGGAGGTTCTTTCGTGACAATCCACACAAAAACTTTTAGCCTCGTAACCACTCTATAAATATGAACGGAACTAAAATTTTAGGTTATGTTTTTTAACGTGACTGTCCACTCACACTACGAAATCTCTATATGGATACACACATGCTTACCGGATCGTTTCCAAGCCATTGTGTTTATATCCCCTCCACTAAAAATAATCGCCCAAATATGTTTTTTTGTTTTTGTTTTTAATCAAAACTAAGAGGTAAATAATTTCTATTTTTTTTAAGTTACTCTGAATATATTATTCTAACAAATATTAGTTTTTCATCAAGATGGTGAAAGTCCTTCAATGAAAAAAAATAAAATAATGATCATATCCCCACCCTTTCCCTATCTACCCTATGTAAAAAATGTCCTTTTTAATTGCAATTATTTCATGTTTGGTGTGGTAAATCGTCTTCAAATTTTAACAGTATGTGTATTATGCTTTTAATGATTTATATTCCAAGTTTCAAAGACTTCTTGAATTTTTGCATTTGTGAAAGAACTACCTTAAGAGAAACATTTTAACAAAAAGATCCAATTTTAGTTATTTTAGCTAAAATTCTTTAGTTTAATAATATCAATGGATAGATTATGAATATCATAGAGTGGATTTTTATATACATGAATATTTATTTACATCAACCAGAAGACACTTTAAATTATTTATTCTTGATGAATATTTTTTGTTTATGAATTTTTTTTTTCGTATTCGGAACGA
Source organism: Forficula auricularia (assembly GCA_024734495.1). Taxonomy (NCBI): domain Eukaryota; kingdom Metazoa; phylum Arthropoda; class Insecta; order Dermaptera; family Forficulidae; genus Forficula; species Forficula auricularia. The sequence continues at coordinate 10,767,128 of JALMQS010000102.1, forward strand.
TCCGGTGATAGAAGGATTAGTTTAAGAAATAGAGTAAGGCACTGCTCATACGAGGATACTCCAATCTCGGAGCGACTGAGATACTCGGCGACTGTGCGACATTTCATCAGTTGCTTGGATTCGTTCAATAAAGAACGATGAGTGAACAAGAATTTAATATAATACAACATTAAACTCGCAACTTTAACGTAGCGGCCGTGTGAGTATGTCGGGCAACTACAGTCTCAAGTCTCAGTAGCCGAGTATCCGCGTGTGAGCAGAGCCTAAGGATATTAGGTTTTTTAGAAGCATTCATTTTTACAATAATTCTGATAACAGAATATTTATCTTTTAAGGAGGTCCTTTCGCCGCCAATGTTAAATAAAAAGTATTAGGAACATGAATTTAGGTCATTTATCAAAGATTTTAATAGATATGTTTATATTGCATGTAGGAGGATCTTGTCTCCTCGGGAGTCGAACCCTAGCACTAGTACGCTTTCCGGGCAACTAGTCAGACCCTTGAGACCATCACCTCCAAACATGCAATATATAACTAAAGACAAGTATTTTCACTCCATTCAATTCGATTGGAAAAGTAAAAATTACTGCTTAACTGAAATAAAGATTCAGCATCGGACCGATGCAGAGGCAAATTTTTGTATTGAAAAGAGTATCTATTTGAGAAAGAAAGATTGAATTTTTTCTCAAAATCAATTTGTAATATATAATCAATTAATTTTACGAACATGTCATTTATCAAAGATTTTAATAGATATGTTTATATTGCATGTAAGAGGTTCTTGTCCCCTCGGGAGTCGAACCCAAGCATTCTTCTTTCTCAAATAGATACTCTTTTTCAATACAAAAAATATTAGATTATAACTATAAGTTAATTTTTTATAATAGTTTAAGTCTCTATTTATGATTTGGTGAAGTTTGAATCACACATTAGCGAGCAATTTTTGAAAATAAAATTTTTTAAAATGTAAACATTTTCTTAGTCTTATGGAAAATTAAGTTCTTGACACTTTCTCTTGAATTATACTACTATTAGTTGAATAGATAAAGTTAAAAAAAAACTAAGTTAGTTTTTTGAAACATGCAGGTTTCTTTTTTTGCAATAAAATATATGATTGACCGATGAATTTACTTAGATATTTTTATTTTAAAAAATCACATAAATGCTATGTTTGGATGTAAACATAGACATTATTAATACAACGCATTGCCAAATCATACAAGACTTATTATCAGCTGATTTGAATAAATCAAATTAACTTTTGTATTTAATTATTTTTTTATAATTGTTTTTATTTCAAACATTTACGGCTTTCACACTATTTATTTTTTAATTCTATTATTTTTCATTTGTATTTTAACTTATTTTATTAAATATTAGATACTACACTTCTTTTGACTCAACTGGAGCTAAAGGACCTCCTTAAGAGCTTCGTTTACAAAATATTTAATATAATATATTTTGATAGAAAATCAATTTTTTTCATGATAATTTGATAAGTATTATATTCTCCATCAATGGACGGCTCTAAGCTAACATAATTAACTGGATAATATTTCTAGTTTCTTAATTAAATTTACAAATAATGATATTTTTTAAATGATAATTCAAAGTAATCACTGATAATCAAGAACATATGACAAAATATCAAGTCTAGAAAACATTTTTCATGTTTTTTTTTTTTATTATTTAATTGAGAATATAAGATTTATAAACAGTAAAAAAACAAAATAACATTACGACTATTTCCTAAAACAATTTTATATACATTTAGGATATTTATTTTAATATATTAACTTTCTTATATACAATTCAAGTTGTGTTAAAAAATTTGTTTAAGAGAATTAAAAGTAAACTTAATTGAATTCGCAATTTACAAAGCATTTAAAATAATCTCTCAATAACTTCTTGCATTAGTTCTGTCTATGTTTTTACTTTTTTTAATGAATCAATATGATCCCAATACCATTTTTGTGGTTTTTTGCAAGCCAAAAGTCCATCTTTAACGACGAAGTCATCTTGAGGCGAATAACTTATAGGTTGATTAGCAAAAGTGGTTATTTGACTATCGAAAGCATGAAGCATTGCGTCTCCGGCGCATATATCCCATTTTTTAATGTTTGTAGCATGATAGTATATCGAAGCTTTACCATTTATTAATTCTCTTATTTTATAACCTATAGACAAATATTATAAGTTAAATAATTAAGACATTTTGATCGTTATTACAGGAATATAATAAAAATTTGTTAATGTACCTGAGCCAGCTGCGGAAATAACTTCAGCACCAAAAGTTTCTAATTTCTTTTTAACATCTCCGGCATGAGACATGGATATAATGAAAGTAGGCTTTTCAGGTTCCTAGAATCAAATGTAAATTAATATAGATGAAAATGTTATGTTTTTTCTGAGAGTAGCAGATTTGTTGATCCATGAAGAGAAATCAATTCGTTTGTTATGAGACCTGCTTGCTATTACGAGAAAGGAATTTACCTACAACCAATCGGTTATTTAAACCCATGAGAAATAACAGATAAAATATTTTTAATTAAAAGGACTGATGATGAAGGTCAAACCTTCGAAACTCTAGTCTCTATCAAATAAATTATATTATATTTAAGGTAGTTGTTTCGCGACAATACTAGCAATAAGTTAATGCTAGAGTATATAGAACAGTCAATAAGGATTCATAATTCATAAGCCCAAAACTTTTTTGCTGTTTATGTACCGATTCTAGCCAATCCAGTGCTCGTTTGACAAATCTGGCAACACTGTCCGAGCTTGGATATATTTTATCATAGAACTGACAGATAAAGTACATTATAAAGAGAGATTTATAAAACAAAAAGTTCTTAATAAGCGATTGTTAGCTGTTGCGACAATGTCTGAAGCGAAAAAACGTCAAAAAAATTACTAAAGTTAACGCGCTTTTTAGGTTAAATAAATGCGTTGTTGCCAGCTTGTTTTTAGTGTAAATTTTTCATTATACATTTTTCATTATTTATTAATTATTATCTCAGAAACTATGTTGTAACTATGAATTAAAATTTTCTTAAAAAATGTATTAGTTATTGTTTAATGTTGGTTTAGTTTTTTATAACAATGGTAAGAAGAGTTTCTTAATTATAATTAAATATGTATGTAAACTTTCCGATATCCAGTATAGTGCAATGTATAAGAGTCTGACAAACTCTATCTTTGGAATTTAATATCCCCGGAACTATATTGTTCATAAATTTCGTTTTGCCACCAATCGATGCAGAAGTATTTAAATAATAATCTATCTAAATTTCAAAAAAATCCTAAGAAAACCTATTTGGTGAAACAACTATCTTAAACACAAACTTCCAAAATGAGCTTTTTGAAGCCCAAGAAAGACAGATGTGAATGTATGTAAAATTTGACGAGTACATATTATTGTTAATTTGCCTTACATGTAATTGCATTTGTATAAGGAAAAATGAATTTTCTAATGCTTGAATTGAATGTCTGAGGTATAAACATTTTCATTTATATATTATTCCATTGAATGATTTTATTGTTTTGTTTGTGTTAATGTTTTCCTTTTGTACCATTTTGGGTGTCATAGAGTGAAGACGGCTGAGAGTTGATTTTGATTTTGATAAAGGGAAGTTTTCAAATTAAGAAGAATTTTATTTTATTTTACTTCGAGAGCTCCACATCTGTCTCTCTTGGGCTTCAAATACCTCATTTTGGAAGTTTATACATAATTGCCATTTCAAGCAGTAATTATTTATATTATATTTGTTTATATATATATGTATAGGTTTATTTCAAGCAGAGGATAACCTCATTGATTTCTCTTTTTGAAAATCTTATCTTATTATATTAAACGAGCAAATCTTGTATATATATATAATGCAAAAACTGGGTGAGGGGGCGAGGATGGAGGTCACGATGTGGGAGATGTGGGGGTGAAGGGGTGCAGGAGGTGGGGTGAAGTGGTGAGGGTACGGAGGGCGAGGGGATTAATATATAGCTTTTAACTGAAGCAAAAAGTTACCGAGCATCGCTCGGTGGCCAGGTACTTAATATATTAAGAGAGACTAATTATTTCAATATTAAAATCTTACTTTATTAGAAAGTAAATTTTTCGATTTATCTTTTCCAACCCAAGCCCATAGGGTTTTACTGTTGCCATCATCAAAAGGAAAGTGTATAACACCGATGACTGGTTTTCCCTTCACTGCTATGCAAACCATAGTGGAAACATATTGGACTTTGTTTTCTAAAACAATTTTAGAAAAAAAAAATTATTATTAATGATTACATTTTCCTGGGAATATTAGAATTCGATTTCATTGGAATAAATCACGAATATCTTAATTTAATCTGAGTTGATATGGATATACCATAGAGTAATATAGAGTGGAAGGCTACCGTATATAGAAAAAGCGCTCTCTAGCGACTCCACTTAGCAAACTCTTAGTTCTTAAGAGCTATCCAAAGATCATAGAACATTCAAAGCCTTTGTCATAGATAAAAGATACAAACCCTCTTTATGTTATATATATATATAAGCGTATTTTTTACTCTTGATAACGTCACCAAAATTTGCTCAGAAGAGAGCGGTTTTCGCCATTTTATTGCTCAATGGTTTTGTCCTGGACTTGTCAGAGAGCTCTGTAACTCGTATACGGTAAAATATATTGGCTCCTTATGGAGCCTTCCACTCTATATTACTCTATGGGATATACATGTTAGAAATGTTGTATTTGCCCCTTAGGGAATTGAACCCAAGTGCCAAAAATCAACTGAGAACAATAACCTTTTTTCGAGGACACAATCTGACACAATACAGGTAAAATTTCCATCGTAGAATTATACTAAATTTAAACACAAAGCCAAATCATATAGTATGAACAGAAATTTATGAATGATCAGTATCTAATTTAAGGGCGTAGGGGTGAGTGCGCAAAGTTATCATTTCTCTGGATAGCATCAAAGACAACTGTTTTGTATTTTTCTGGTAAGAAGGAGCTCTTTGTGATAATTCTATGTAGATGTCGGGCACCATGAGTGGCTTTTGGGAGATTTTTAATTTCGAAGCAAGAAGAGGCGTAAACTCTCATGACGTACTCGGCTAAAAGATTCATTCGGAGCAGTGGTATACTCCCATTTCATATTTCCAAATTAAATTTTTCTTCACAGGAATATTACAGCAAGATTAATTGGGATGACGCTATCATTCATGAGCCGGCAGCCACTCTACTGCTGTCCGAATCAAACTTGCATTAAATCATTAAAACTGGCTTCAAAATGAATATCGCCAAGTTTCCTTGTCATTCACAGGTCGTTGAAAGACATATTAAACTAGTTACTGAAGTTCCAGCAACTGTTTGTGGCCAGGAAACCAGAGATGGTTTTATTAGAACCCAGATTCAGTCCGGGAAGGAAATTCCGAAATTCGACTCTAAACAACAGTTCTTTAAGTGACTTGTGCAACCTCAAGACGAGTCAAGATTTTGTTATATCGTTTGTTATGTTCATTTTCTTCTTCTTCTTCTAAGTCGTATGCCTCATAAATGAGGCGTCGTGATCGGCGTGTAGTAATATGGCCCTGTTCACAGTAACGCGCCACTTATTTCTGTCACGCGCCCCCGAGACGACGTCGAGCAGAGGACTGCCAGTTAGTTTGTTCATCTGGTCGATCCACCTTGATGGAAACCTCCCTCGTGGTCTTTTATCCTAGACTTTTCCTTCTATAATGGTCTTCTCTAGCGTATTCTCTCGACGCCTTATATGCCCGAAGTATCGGAGGATTCTGTGAGAGACAATATCATCCAGACGCACCTGTACTCCCAGCTCACTTAGGATCGAAATATTTGTACGACGGGCCGGGCCGTCCAAGGAATTCTAAGAAGCCTTCGCCAACACCACATCTCGAAGGCACGGACCCGGTCCCGGTCTCTTTGCAGCATAGTCCACGTCTCCGCTCCATACAGGAAGATAGAAAAAATTAGGGATTGGACTAATCTCATCTTGGTGTTGTTGGAGATTTGTCTGTCCTTCCATATCTTTGTGAGTCGGGACATTGCACTTTTGGCTAGTTGGATCCTCCTTCTTATTTCATCACTACAACCGCCATCATTTGAGAGGTCGGCACCCAGATAAACGAATTAAGGGACATCCTCACACCCCCCAATGTGTGTCACATTCGGTTGGTTATTATTTTGGCGATCTATAATCATTACCTTCGTTTTTTACGTTCATTTACAACTATTGTAATATCAGGAGAAATAAAATGTGAAAAAAAACCCCATTAAAATCCAAGATTTTGTTATATTGTTTCTTATGTTCATTTACAACTATTGTAATATCGGGAGAAATAAAATTTGAAAATAACATTAAAATCTTGTTTTTTCACTCCACCCTACTGTATACTCGATGATGATGGTGATTATAAAATAATACCAGTATATTCTTTTGTGGCATCTAATGGGTCAATCCAAATGGTAATGTCTTCATTTGGTTCATTATGATTTTCCAAAGATGAAGTACCCAGGATATCAGGTTTATTTTCTAAAAGTGGAAGATTCGTACAATGTTCTCCATTAATTTTTTCTTCAGAAATAATCTAAAAACAAGAGAAACGAATAAGCAAATAATTAATAGAGATTGTGGTGTTGGTGCAAGGTGAAACATCTTTAATAAATACTATCTTTTTATTCATAAACCGACGTTTCGGAGGCTATTCCTCCTTCTTCAGGGTTTTGAAAAGTCAGTGGAGGAAATCCAATGCGACATTTCCCTCTCGCATTATAATTCTGGTGAGAATGAAATACAATATATTATTGTTACTGCCACTGAAAGAGGAGACAGAGGGGAATGGATTTCCTTCACTGACTTTTCAAAACCCTGAAGAAGGAGGGAAAAGCCTCCGAAACGTCGGTTTATGAATAAAAAGATAGTATAAATTATCTTTTTTTGGACTGCCTCATCAATATCCACTCAATTTCACTTATCAGTCCGTCTCCAAAAATTACTCCAATCTTTAATAAAGATAAAAGTAAATAAATATTATATGAAATATTCATTTACTATGAATTAGGTTTTCCTGAAGATGGGTCCATAGCCCGAAATATATATATTGAAAAAATTTACCTCTTTTATTTTTTTAATTTTTAATGTGAATCAAGTGACCTAGAAAACCTAACTCATAGTAAATGAATATTTCATATAATATTTATTTACTTTTATCTTCTAACCCAGGTAGCCCAAGAGATTCTACGAATATTCACCAAATATATTAAAGTACATAAAGTAACGGCAGCAGTAGTTGACCATTTCGAGAGAAAACTTTAATTAATAAGGATCGGAATGGAAGAATTCCCTTGGGAAAAAATCTATAGACACGTCCTGCTGTCTAGTGTCCATAGATTTTTTCAAGGGAATCCTTCCACAGGATCCTTATTAATTAAAGTTTTATGTCGAAATGGTCAACTACTGGTGCACAGTCAACTACAGCTGCCGTTACCTTATATATTCCAATTATCCACAGGAGATTCTTAGAATATTTGCACAGGAAAAATTCTTGGACGAATCTTCCACGAATATCCTTTGGTGGATAATCTAAGATTGTTCAACTAAGAATATTCTAGTCAATTGAATTAAATGTCCTAAACGAATATTTTAGTTCTAAGAAAATTCCCAGAAAATCTACGAAGATTGAAAGAATATTCCACAGGATATTCCAATTAAGTGGATATCGATAAGGCAGTCCAAAAAGAAGAAGATAATTTACACTATCTTTTATTCATAAAACCGACGTTTCGGAGGCTATTACCTCCTTCTTCAGGGTTTTAAAAGGTCAGTGAAGGAAATCCAATGCGACATTCCCCTCTGTCTCCTCTTTCAGTGACAGTAACAATAATATATTGTATATCATTTCAGCAGAATTATAATGTAGTACTTGTATTATTACTACATTATAATTCTGCTGAGAATGATATACAATATATTATTGTTACTGCTACTGAAAGAGGAGACAGAGGGAATGTCGCATTGATTTCCTTCACCGACTTTCAAAACCCTGAAGAAGGAGGAATAGCCTCCGAAACGTCGGTTTATGAATAAAAAGGTAGTGTAAATTATCTTCTTCTTTTTTTGGACTGCCTCATCGATATCCACTTAATTCACTTATCAGTCCGTCTCGAAAAATTACCCCAAGGATATTCCAATGTCCAGAAAAGATATTATCAGAATATTTATAGATTATTCTTGTACTACCTGTGAATAAGCAAATAATTAGAAAATGATTCATTTAGGAAAATTGAACTTGCCTTTAATTTCGGAAATTTATGTTGTAGACTATGATACATTATACAATGCGAAATAAGATCAGCTTTTGTAACTGGATCATCGACACCTTCAAGCGTTTTGCCTTTGCTTTTTTGCTCCAAATCAGCATTTTCATGAATTTTGACAATTTCTTTGCCAGCTAATTCAGCAACTTCGATTGAAGAAATAAGAATATCTTTTAAATTGGAAGTACCGGCTTCAACAGTAATATCTCTTTTAAAAATCTCACTATTACGATGCATATAAAAATATACAAGGAAGAAAAAAATACTACTAGTTAATATAATTCCTAATCGTGTACATCTTATTGTACCACTAAAATTCATTTTTTCACTATTTTTTATATAAATTTTCAATATTAAAATATCAATGATTCATTTTGACATTGACAATAAGAATAGATTCTTTGAAAATAACAAACTAATGTTTTGGAATGAAATAAAAATTCAAGGTAATTATTTTCTTGATAATATTTTTCACTTAAAACAAAGGTAATTTTTTTAATATTATGTTAAAAAATACATTATGACAAAATAAATGAATTGTAAAAAATTAAGGTTTCGGATAGTTTCGTTTCGCTTTCGAATGAATTCGACTTTTGACAAGCAACTGTTCACAGGAATAAAGGGATACCAAATTTAAATCTCTATAAGTATATAAAATTAAAGTTTTGTCTGTACATTGGTCCAAATCACGCCAAATTTTGGTTGCACACGTTTCTAGCAAAGTTATGAACGAAAACACCCTCAACAAAATTCCTGTATGTATGTATGTATGTTTCCGTGGTTTCGGCTAAAATTTTCTCACGATTCACGTAAAAACGGCTCAAGGGATTATTATGAAATTTCAAACTTGGATCAGATGACTTCTAACTTACGTTTATAACTATATAAAGTTTTGATATTTTGACCCCAAAAAGGGGATTTGGGGAGCTCACGATTGAAAATTATCAAATAACTTCTAAACTATTAACTCTACGGCAAATTTTATTATGAGCAAAGTTGTAGGGATGTGATTTCTAACAACTTTTGTTTAAAAATTCCACCAAAAAAACCACCCAAAAGGGGGGAGGGGTCAAAAATATGAAAATTCTTGCTCTTTGACCAAAATCAACCAAATTTCGTATACATAATCTGTGGGTCACTAGAAGGCTAGAAATGCAAAAACTAACCACCCAAAATCAGAGGGGGGATCAAAAATGAAAATTCTTGCCCTAGAGCCAACTTAACCAAATTTTGTATACCTACGTAATAAGGCCTTGGTCAGAAGTCATCTAGAAAGCTGCACGGTCGTCTGGAATAGGAATGAGGCATGTATCACCAATTTGATTGAATCAGTTCAGAGGCGCTTTGTCTGGCATATGGCGTGGAGGGCGTTGTTCCGGCGGGATACGGGCAAGCGTGCGAGGTACTGCGACTTTTTCCCTTGAAAGTAGAAGGAAATTTTTGATCTCAGATTTTTCATAGGGGCCCTCCACGGTAGTCTGGCGGTCCCAGGGCTGGATATCTTTTACAGAGTGCCTCGCTCCTGGTTTGAGACGGTTCGAGAGTTTTTATTCGGATCGACCCGGAGTGCTATCGCCGGTTGCCAGATGTATCATGACGGCTAATAATAATGACTCATCTTATTGATTTCTTCTGGGGAGATGGCTCAGCCCAACTGCTTTTTCCAGCGTTGATCTATTTATTTAATATTTTACCCAGTAGCCTATATTCCAAGTCAAATATTTATTTATTTTTCTTGACCATGGCGGTTTCCTGCCTATTTATTTATTTATTTTATTCATTGACTAAGGCAACTTCCTGTCTACTTATTTATTTAAATGTTTTTTAAATTATTTATTTTTAAACAAAAATTTCTTTAAACCCAGTGACATATTCTATTCTATTTATTTTTTGTTTTATTTAATTGATTATTTATTTATTTATTCTTCCCAGTGTATTTATTTATTTATTTTTATTGTTTGGACGACATGCGGTATTCCCTTTTTATTGTTATTATTATTATTTTATTCTTGGTCGCAGCATACTAAGGTTTCACACCGTTCTGCTGTGGCCACACCCTGAGCTCACTCAACCGGATCCTGAGTGGGAGGATCTGAGGGCTATTAGGGGAGATGTGGAGATTCCCCTATATATAATCTGTGGATCACTAGAAGACTAGAAATGAAAAAAAAACTGGGTGAGGGGATGGAGGCCACGAGGTGGGGTCCGGGTGGAGTGGAGGGTTTAGGTGAGGGCCTAGAGGCATAATGGGGGGGGGGGCGCTCAGGTGAGGGTGGAGAGTCCGGCTAGAGGGGTGGTGCGGGGTGGAGGGCACGGGGGTGGGGTGGTGCAGTGAGGATCTAGAGGCTTAGTGGGGTGGTGCGGGGTGGGATGAGTGGGGCGCGGTCTGGTGGTTCCGGGTGGTGAATGGCGTGGGGGGGGGGGGTCTAGAGGCGTAGTGGAGTCTGGGGTGGGGGCTGTGGTTTGGCACGGGTGCATGGCGCGGGGGTGGTAGGTGCTGGGTGGGGTTCGGGGGATGTGGTGGGTCGGAGTGGGGTATGAGGGTGGGACTCGTGGGTTGGGGGTCGAGGGGGCGTGCCCCCTGCCCCGCGGTCTGGTGGTTCGGTGGTGAATGGCGTGGGGGTGGGGGGGTCTAGAGGGGTAGTGGGGGCTGGGGTGGGGGCTGTGGTTTGGCACGGGTGCATGGTGCGGGGGGTGGTAGGTGCTGGGTGGGGTTCGGGGGATGTGGTGGGTCGGAGTGGGGTATGAGGGTGGGACTCGTGGGTTGGGGGTCGAGGGGGCGTGCCCCCTGCCACAAGAAGGCCGCCGAAGGCGGGCCTTCCAGCTAGTATTGTATATAAAATTATATTTCTTTCAAATAAATAATTAGTTTGAAATTGGCGGCTTAAGTGCCACCACTACTTCTTCTGATTGGAGGGTGCAGCTCTCGAAATTTCATATATGCTAATTCAACTTTAAGGAGATATATTAATTCCGCCATATATCCATCAAAAATATTTTCGACCTAACTAGATATAGGGTTCACGTTGCACTTATGGACGGAACCGCTTAAGTAGGAAGTTATTTCAGGTTGCATCAACCATGGTTAAATAAATTCGAAAAATCGTCACGCTCATGCATGTTCGTATCAAAGATATTTAATATTGTTGAAGAAACCCCCCCCCCACTTATGGTTGCTCCGTTGCTTCGCCCAAGCCTTAATTCCGACTTTTTTCTTTGTTATTTAGAAATGCCCGCGAGGGTGCGCTAGTGTCTGCCGATGGACCAAGAATAAAAGTAAATAATGGCATCTCTCTCACCATCAGAAGTAAGTTTCATTTTATTTCAAATACTTTAAACTCACAAAACATATTCCGATAATAGAGAGAATATTTAACCCCCCTATAATAATAATTCTCCTACTTTATCTCTCTGAATGAAATATTTCTCCCATTAAGTTGGAAATAACCCTGTTCAATGACGTTGTCAACGCTACTTTTGATTGATTTTTTCTTTAATTTTATCATAAATTTTATTTTTTTAAATTAAAATTTCATTTACTCTTTAAATATATATTACTCTTTAAATTAGATAACTCATTTTATAATTATTCTTTAGAAATTTAAGAATCTTATAAAATTTATCCAAAATACATTCATTGTCTTGGTTCGAATATTTCACCTTTTTCTAATTGAAGCTTTAATGGTCAGATCTTAAACATTTTATCAATTTAGACCACCGATAAGGAAATAAGAAAATTCATTGAAATTTTCTACTATTATCACGACGTTTCGGCTCCTACCTTTAAGCCATCTTCAATGCAGCTAGAGTAACCCAAGTTATTGATCTTTGGTATAAGATGTTTTTGGTTTGATAGTTAATTGCGAGGGGTGAACCGCAACCTAAAACCGTGTACACCTACTTCCACTTTCATTTCCAAGTAGAAGACAATAGATGACAATAGAGTATCTAATGAATTCCAAAGTAATTCCAAAGACGGTGTGCACCTAATTCCAATCGCGGTTCACCCGTCGGCTAATTGCATATTCCTGTACGAAACTCAAGCTATAGTTATGGTAAATTCTTTTATTTAAGGAAGTTCTCATTTGGGGTGTTCCATTTATGTGATGATTATAATAAGGACTTGTGATTAAATTGCCAAAAAAATGCTTTAAAATGTTTAATCTTTTATATTTAAGGTAGTTGTTCCACCAAATGGGTTTTCTTAGGTTTTTTTGAAATTTATACAGATTATAATTTAAATACTTCTGCATCGATTGGTGGCAAAACGAAAAAAAACAAAATAGTTAAAAAAAATATAGTTCCGTAGATATTAAATTCCAAAGATAGAGTTTTTCAGACTCATACATTGCACTATACGGGATATCGGAAAGTTTATATACATATTTAATTATAATTAAGAAACTCTTCTTACTATTGTTTTAAAAAACTAAACCAACATTAAACAATAACCAATACATATTTTAAGACAATTTTGATTCATAGTTACAACACAGTTTCTGAGATAATAATGAATAAATAATGAAAAATGTATAATGAAAAATTTACACTAAAAACTAGCTGGCAACAATGTATACATTTAACCTAAAAAGTGGATTAACTTTAGTACTTTTTTGACGTTTTTTCGCTTCAGCCATTGTCGCAACAGCTTTCAATCGCCTATTAAGAACTTTTTGTTTAATAAATGGACCTTTCTAATGTATTTTATCTGTCATTTCTATGATAACAATATTCAAGCTCGGACAATGTTGCCAAATTTGTCAAACGAGCACGGGATTGGCTAGAATCGGTACATAATCGCCAAAAAGTTTTGGGCATATGAATTATGAATCCTTATTGACTGTTCTATATACTCTACCATTAACTTTTTGCTAGTATTGTCGCGAAACAACTACCTTAAGGAAGTTCTTATTTGGGGTGTTCCATTTATCTGACGATTATAATAAAGACTAGTGATTAAATTGCCCAAAAAAATGCTTTAAAATGTTTAATCTTTTATATTTAATAGTACTCAAGCGGCCAAGAAAATACAAATTTAATTTACTTTTCCCGACATTTCTATTAAACATTTAGTTTACATTAGGACAAAGAATTTTTTTAACAGTTATGTTTAGAATCCTTTGCTATTTTTATAAATTTTTCAACAAAACAACAACACAATACATGTTAAAGATTCTTTATCTTGTTGTTCTTGAAAATATCCATAGAAACTCACAAATTAAAGGGGGTGAACCGCGACCTAATATCGTGTACACCTACTTCCAGTTCCACTTTCATTTCTAAGTAGAAGACAATAGATGAAGGGGCATTATCTAATGAATTCCAAAATAATTCCACATAATTCCATAGACGTGTATACCTAATTTCAATCACGGTTCACCCCTCGTAAAGAAGTATTTTATTTCTGAGTTTTGAGATATAATGAATTGTGATGCTTGGTATTTCAATGGATATTTACAAGAACAACAAGATAATACCTGTTATCTGTTAATTAAAGAACATTCTTTGCCCAGATGGAAGGTTTAATGTTATATAAAGAGAAATCAATGAGGTTATTTTCTGCTTGATGCAAATAAACATAAATATATAATTATACCAAATATAAATATGTATATGATGCTGTAGTTTCGAAGATTTGACCTTCATCATCAGTCTTTTTAATTATAAATATTCTATCTATTATTTAAAATCGTTTCTTTGTGTGGATATAACAACAAAACGAATTATTCTATATCCGATCGGGTATTTGAACCCATGAAAAATAACTGATAAAATATTTCTAAATAAAAATACTGATTAGTTGAATAAAAAGAAACACATAAAATATCACTTAATCTTTCACTTGATATCAGTTATCTTCAATTGTCGAAGCTGCTTTCGGCTAATCCGAACAGGCTACATCCCCAATTAGTTCGGATTTGAGGGGTTTCACTGTATATACATATTTATATTCATTGTATGTATGTTTATTTGCATCAAACAGAGGAGAACCTCTTTGATTTCTCTCTATGAATCAACAACTCTGCTACTCTACGCAAACAAAATTTTTACATTTAATGTTAAATTGAAACATCGAAAATATAATTTTTATTTTCCTGGCTGCCTCTCTTATTTTAACTTATAATAATATAGTCATTTATCTTTATTTTATTATTAATGGTAATACGGCCACAATTTCGTTTTATCATTAAACATTTTTTCTTATGTTTAATATTCTAGCCACTGAGAAAGTCATAATAAATTGACGAAACGTCTGGCCCATTTGATAAAAACTCTGTTTTTAATTTTTTGTCCTATTTCCTGCTATTCGACTCGAATAATTCAACATTTTTCCTTAAATTTCATAAGATAACACGTATTTTTTGTGAAGCCCCTTAGAGATAGATAACCAGACATACATAATAAAAAAATACTATTGACACTAATTTAGTCATTCTTTCAAATAGAAAAAAGTCGCTTTATTTCTATCTAATATAAAAAAAATCCTTTTCTAAAAGTCGAACTGAGATTTTTCAAAAACTTCCAAAAAATACTAATGTTATTAGTACCGACCCTTGAAAATTTTGAAAACATTGGTTTTTTTTTTACTATTTATCCAGTCTTAGTGGTGCCTAGACTTAATTTATATTTAAGTAATTGAAAAGATTTTATTTTGTCGAAAGTACCAGAGTTGTTGATTCATAAAGAGAAATCAATAAGGTTGTCCTCAGCTTGATACATATTATATACTTATTTTAATAAACATGGGACTTTTTAAAGGATTGTAATGGTGCTTAGACTTAATTTATATTTAAGTAATTGAAAAGATTTTATTTTGCCGAAAGTACTAGAGTTGTTGATTCATAAAGAGAAATCAATAAGGTTATCCTCCGCTTCATACATAGTACATACTTATTTTAATAAACACGAGAATTTTTAATGGGTTGTAGTGGTTTTTCACAAATAAAATAAAAATTAAAACATTTTTTAATTAAATTTTTGGAGTTTTATTATCTACTCTATATATATATTTCGGGTTTTTAGCCCATCAGGAGTTGTATTTACAAAAGACAGATGATGGACTAAAAACCTGAAATATTTATAAGGTATTCAATAAAACTCCAAAAATTTAATTAAATTTTTTTTAATTTTTATTTAATTTGTGAATCACCATATAACTCTTTAAAAACTCCTGTATTTAATATGTTCACTATCAACCAACACCGCTTTCTCTAAATGTTATATTTTAATAAACTTTATCTCTGTACCAAGTTCAAGACGAAAATCGCCAATTTGTGACAGCGATCGAGTCTTGGAAAAAGTTTTCACTTTTCCCTAAGATTTTAGATTTGATTTATATATAATAACTATTTAATCTGTTTTCAATTAATTTAAACATCTCATTTATTGAATACCCATTATATTTTATTCTCCAGACTCTTTAACTAACTCATTATATTAATAAACACCTGCTAACGGATCTCCGAATACGTTCAGAAACTAATAGTAAATTTAAATAATTTTCTATTATGCACACATTGCCGTTTTTCTTGGTTTTTTTATGGAACGTTATTATTAGCTTAGCTCATATTTATATTACTAGAAATTCAGTTCATTCTCATTTCATTGATTGTCTCTTTTACAGGGGACAATGTGTCCAAACTGTAAACATTCTATTGGGTCCTTTTTAACCGACTTCAAAAAAGAGGAGGTTCTCTATTCGACTGAATTTTTTTTTTTTTTGTGCCTATGTTACCTCATATCTCCCCTCATATCTCCGCCAATTGTCAACCGATTTTGAAAAATTTTTTTGCATTGGATCCAGTCTAGCTTCCGATTGGTCCCATTTTTTCGATTTTTTTTCATAGGTATTAGACCTTTTTTATTAGGTTTGTTTAGACCTAACCTCTTTGTTTATGAACCGATTTCGATGGTTCTTTTTTTATCCGAAAGGGGGTGTCTTAGGGATGGTGTCATATTAATTTGGTCAAGTTCTGATGATATGATCACTATTAATAACATCACTAAAAAGAGAAAAATAAAAATTTTTAAGAAAAAAATAAAAACCGACTTCAAAAAATTAAATGCAACAAATAAAATACACTAAAAGGTATAAAATAATTATTATCTTATTTAGTTACAACTAAACGACGAAATATTAACACGAAATTACTTTTTGAATTCGGTACCAAACAAACTATACCTATAAGCGAGCATATCCTCCAAACGTACTAAGTAAGATCCGTCGAGTGCGATTCATAAAAGGTATATGTTTGGCACCGACTTCAAAAAGTAATTTCGTGTTAATATTTCGTCGTTTAGTTGTAACTAAATAAGATAATAATTATTTTTACCTTTTAGTGTATTTTATTTGTTGCATTTAATTTTTTGAAGTCGGTTTTTATTTTTTTCTTAAAAATTTTTATTCTTACACGCTTTTACTCAAATTGGATAAAAATAGAACCAGCGCTTTCGACATCTCATTTATCTCCGAGGGGTGAACCGCGATTGGAATTAGGTGTACACCGTCTTTGGAATTATTTTGGAATTCAATATTTATTGTGTTCTATTGTCTTCTACTTAGAAATGAAAGTGGAAGTAGGTGTACACGATTTTAGATCGCAGTTCACCCCTCGTTTATCCCTATGTCCTCCAGAGACTGGAACTCGCTTCCAGCTACCCTCAAGACCCCGCGATTTATAACATTCAGCTGTTTAACCCTTTCAGATCTCTTGTACACGAACATGTACATAAATATTCTAATCAATTTTATTCAAAATTTATAAATAAATATTTTTTCCTCGACCTGCTTATAGGCACAAGTCCTAGATGGGTAGGTCCTCCAAACATCAATACAATCTAACTACAATAAATTAACAAACATTCATACAAATTAATTACAATAAGTTTACAAATAAAAACAAGTACAAAAAAACAAACAAATAACATGACCATAGATTTCCATCAAAAGACAAAAATAAATTTAAATAAATCCGCCAAAAAACCCGATACCAGGAGCAAACGACGCATTAGCCATCTCGGCATTTGCCATAAGGAAACCTGTCGAAACCTTAACAAGGATGGTATGACCTCTCTCTACTTCAGTTAATCTCTGCTTGTGGGAATTAAATAAAATTTTGTACAACTCTAGGACATTAGGACTTGACAAAATTTATAATTATTATAATGAATTAATAATAGGGGGCAGAAGATTATATCCCAAGTACTAATGGATAAAACCACTGAAACCGAATGTACATGTTCATGTACACTACTAATATTGTAGAAATATATTGCAAACATATATTCTAGTATGCACTAGCTCCCTAGGAACTTATTTAAATAATTTTTTTATCGATGATTTAATTCAGGTCTGAAAGGGTTAAGACCCACCCGCACCCACAGATACCTTCGACTCCTTCCAGCCCATAAAATCCCCCTCTTCTTCTTTTCACGATGGAGGGACCAACCCAGACCTTTAGGGGATTCACCTCTTTGTTGTAACTCCTTCTCTCATCAATTTTATTAAAAAAAACTACTATAGATTGTGTTGCCTAAATTAATTATCTTGAGAAATTGTTATCTAAGGTGGTTTCCTGTTAAATACTTATTTATTTGGTAAGGCGTCTTCATTTTAAAATCATTGATTAAACTACTGATATCTCAAAACGCGCAGTACAGTTTATTTCGTTATTTTATTGAAAAAAAAACCGTAAACAGTTCAGTTAGATTTTTTCAATTTTCCTCCTATCATTCTTTTTACATGCTTTATATTAGCTTCACCTGTATTTATCTATCTATCTTTATATCTGTTGCAGTAAAAACCCGTTTTTAGTAAGAACGCGTTCTTACTAGCTAAAACGGGTTTCGCTGAATACCTTTATGGCAACTAGAGTTTACTGAAGTTGGTTGAGTTTGGTTCAAAGGTCTAGAACTTCATTTTTGACCTTCCGCCTCATTTCGAGTATTTATTTTCAAAAAATTTTAAACGAAAATGCTAAAAATTAGAAGAAAAGTTCTAGAGGATGTAATTTTTGACATTTTCGTTTAAAATTTTTTGAAAATAAACACTCGAAATGAGGCGGAAGGCCAAAAATGAAGTTCTAGACCTTTGAACCAAACTCAACCAACTTCAGTAGGCTCTAGTTGCCATAAAGGTGTTCAGCGAAACGTGTTTTAACTAGTAAGAACGCGTTCTTACTAAAAATGGGCTTTTACTGAAACATATCTACGAATGTGACTTTTGTTATTAAATTGTTAAATCAGAAAATGATAATTAAATTAAATTCATAAATATAGAAATTCTCTAGAAACGTTTGCGGGTTTTAAATGAATGTTTTCAGATTGATTTTTTTATAAAAGATTTTATTTGTTATAATTTCGATTATTTGCTCATAAGAATTGGATATTTACGTTAATTCGTCATTTATCATATCATCAGAAGTTTTCCAAATTAATATGGGACCACCCCTAAGGTACCCTCTTTCCATTATAAAAAGAATCATCGAAATCGGTTCATAAACAAAGAAGTTATGCCTCAACATACATAGCAAAAGAGGTCCAATACCAATGAAAAAAAAAACGGGACCAATCGGAAACTAGACTGGGCCCAATGCAAAAAATCATCAAAATCGGTTCACAATTGGCGAAGATATCAAGTAACATAGACAAAAAAAATCAGTCGAATTGAGAATCTCCTCCTTTTTTGAAGTCGGTTAAAAAATAAATACATATCATTCTGTGAAATTCCGCAAACTTTTCTCTATGAAAATAATTAAGACTAAAAAGTAAAAAAAAAAAACTAAAAAACATGCTTCTAAAAAGTACAAAATAATGTAATACTTAATCAAAAAGCGTGGGTCACTTAGTCGAAATTAATTAAACGTTTCTGCGTCCCACATTTTTTGATTAAGTATTACATTATTTTGTACTTTTTAGAAGCATGTTTTTTTTAAATATAATTTATCCATTGGATAGTTCATATTTCATATGATATATAAAAATTTAAGCAAGTTTCCGTAGTTTGTGTATATTTATATTTTTATTTATTTATTTCAATTCCGTCCTTCCTCTTTTCAAGGTTTAGAACACTTTACATTTATTATTTATTATACATTACACACATTCGTCGTTTCAACTATCAGTGTATATTTATATTTAAATTTTTTATTTATCTGTCATTAAAACTAAAGCAACAAAAATAAGTTTCGTAAGAAACTCACATGGATCTTCTTTCATGAATTTTTAAATCAAAGGACTGCAAAGTTAGAGGAGGACATACTCGTCTGAGGACCATTACTCGTGACTAGAAGTTTAAAATAAAATTGGAGTAATTTTTCGAGACGGACTGATAAGTGAAGTTGAGTGGATATTGATGAGGCAGTCCAAAAAAGAAGATAATTTATACTATCTTTTTATTTTTATTCAAAAACCGACGTTTCGGAGCTATTCCCTCCTTCAGGAGGCTATTCCCTCCTTCAGGGGTTTCACTGACTTTTCAAAACCATGAAGAAGGAGGGAATAGCCTCCGAAACGTCGGTTTTTGAATAAAAATAAAAAGATAGTATAAATTATCTTCTTTTTTTGGACTGCTTCATCAATATCCACTCAACTTAAAATAAAATTTACAGAATAATATTTTTAAGAGAATTTTAAAAGTTTTATTTAGTGCCTGCCACTCGATGAGGTGCGCAAAAATCTTTTTTTCATTTTTGCATATTTTATGTTTTGAGAGATGCCAACATTTTGTCTACCCTCTAGCTCAAAAAGTATTGTGAATATAAAAACGAAATTTCACATGCAGTTTTTTTGTATAGAGCTGGTTCGATTTTGCTAGAAATCGAACCCAAAAAGGTTTCTTTAAAAATTAAAATGATAAACTTTTCAAACTAAAAAAAACCTAGGAACATACAATTTACTATAAAAGGGTCCTATAGTAAAAAAAAGGGGGTCTGTGGGTCAGTGGTTAGAGTGTCGGGTCTCTGACTCGAAGTAGGATGGTTCGAGACTGAGTCTCGGCAGATCAGATATTTACAGCCGCCGCCTCTTGGAAAATTTGACACAAAATTTAGTCTTGATGTAAACAAGAATTGATTAGTTTTTGGTGACTTTAGCCCCAAGAGGGTTGAAATCTTAAAAAATTCATAACAACGTTAATATGAATGATACCAGTTTGGTTCAAATGGCTAATAATCTACTAATTATCCTCTACAACTTGTGTCTGAAAAGTTTTTGATAGGAGCAGTCTAAAGGGGGGCAGAGCCCCTTCGAAATCTACCTCTTCCTACGACCTGCCGCAGGAATTTTTTAAATTTTCTTTACTTTATTTAAATATGTTTCACCAAGAACCTACACCAATAAGTAGATTATAATGAAAGGCAGTCCATAAATTATTTAAATTTTTATTCAAATTCCTACGTTTCGGAGACCTTTTCTCTCCTTCTTCAGGGTATTGAATAGTTATTGATGCGTGAATATAACTCGGTTCCCATTTCTCTCTCTTTTCGGTGATAACAACAATATTACAATACTTTTCACCATTATATCATAAGTATACTAAGTCAACTCATATACTCTTATGATATAATGGTGAAAAGTATTGTAATATTAATAACACCAAAACAATATTACAATACTTTTCACCATTATATCATAAGTATACTAGGCCCGGTTGTATGTCGCAAAGTAAATGCTTTTACCACTAACCAGGTAGATGGTAAATGAGCCACTGGATGGCCAATCAGATGACAGGCACATTCAGTGGCTGTCATCTTATTGACCATCCCAGTGGCTCCATTTACCATCTACCTTGGTTAGTGGTAAAAGCATTTACTTTGCGACATACAACCGGGCCTTAGTCAACTCATATACTCTTAAGATATAATGGTGAAAAGTATTGTAATATTAATAACACCAAAACAATATTACTAATAGTTTTCACCATTAAATCATAAGTGTACTTAATCAACTCATATACTCTTATGATATAATGGTTAAAAGTATTTTAATATAATAATAAAACTTGAGTAAGATACGAGGTAGGTTTCACAAAAAAGAAATAAAACAAAATTGAATTCAAAACTCAATTTTGTTTTATTTCTTTTTTTGTGAAACCTACTCGTATCTTACTCAAGTTTTATTATTATATTAAAATGTTTCACCTAGAACCAACACCGAACTCCTTAAAGGTATTTTAATATTAATAACGCCATACTTTTCACCATTAAATCATAAGTGTACTTAATCAACTCATATACTCTTATGATATAATGGTGAAAAGTATTGTAATATTAATAACACCAATACAATATTGCAATACTTTCCACCATTAAATCATAAGTGTACTTATCAACTCATATACTCTTATGATATAATGGTGAAAAATATTGTAATATTAATAACACCAATACAATATTGCATTATTTTTCACCATTATATCATAAGTATATGAGCGACTAAGTACAGTGTACTTAGTCAACTCATATACACTTATGATACAATGGTGAAAAGTATTGTAATAATGTTGTTATCACTGAAAAGAGAGACAAATGGGAGCCGAGTTATACTCACCCATCAATAAATATTCAATAAATTAATAAAGTAAAGGGTGTGTAATTTCACAGTGAATGAAATAAAACTCAAAAGGTTTATACAAACTCAATATATTTCGGATTATTAGTCCATCATCAGGAGTTTACAAGTTAAAACTAATAATAATTGAACGCGCGGTCACAATTTTTAACATCTAAATCAAATGTACCAATATAACAAAATATAACTATTCCAAATCTTACATACCAACATAACACAAGAAAAACATCAATAAAATTAATGAATGTTATATTTTGTTATATTGGTACAAATGATTAGATGTTAAAAATTGTGACCCCTCGTTCAATTATTATTGGTTTTAACTTGTAAACTCCTGATGATGGACTAATAATCCGAAATATATTGAGTTTGTATGAACCTCTTTGAGTTTTATTTCATTCACTGTGAAACTACACACCCTTTACTTTATTAATTAATATCATGTTAAACCTACACCACTTTCCTAAGTAGAAAAAAAACTATTCAATACCCTGAAGAAGGAGAGAAAAGATCTCTGAAACGTCGGAATTTGAATAAAATTTAAATAATTTATGGACTGCCTTTCATTATAATTTATTTAAATATGTTTCACCAAGAACCTACACCAATATCCCTGAACAAAATCAATTTATTTTCTTAAAATTAGTTTATGATGAGGGGATGGGGGGGTTATTTAAAAAGTGTCTGAGCCCCCCCGTCGTCGCATAGGCGGCGCGCTATGCGCCCTGCCCGGGGCCAAGGTAGCTTCTGGTTGCTCCCTCCAATCGATGCTCAGCTCAGCTGAGGCGCATTCACAACTCGCCATTCACTACAGACACGCTAGATGCTACAGTACTGTGCTACCTGCTAACCCACAAATCCACTCGCAAGTTTTTTTTTTAGTTTTTTGTCACCCTCCTCCACCAAATTGTCACATGCGTGAGTAAATTAATTTTCTATCTACATTTTATAAATTATTAATATTTTTTTATTTTTTTTTATTTTGTAATTTAAACGGTGTCCGGATTTTTTTTAAAATTTCATTTTTTTTTTTCACTTTGAAAATTTGAACAATTGTTTACAAAATCGGTGTTTCAACATTACCTCTCAAATCGGGGCCGGGTTATGCTAGAGGTTAGCGTACCAGCCTGCTAACCAAGTGGACCCGGGTTCGAATCCGACTCGAGGAATCCGGCTAAAAATCTGATCCCTGGGTAGATACAAATTTAATAAACTGCCACGGATCGTTGCTAAACTTTATCCAAATTCATTTGAAATAATAATATGTTTATTTCTTTATTATTAATCAGATATCATTTGCAGTTCATGTTGACTTTAATTAAAAAATAATGATAGATTCTCATTTAATACTTGAGGAATAACCATTCTACATTGGATTTTTGACGTTTTGGTTATTATTAGTAACCATTGCTGAAGACATGGAGGAATCAACTTAAAATCAAAAATAGCGATCGATTCTCATCTAATACTTGAGGAATAACAATTCTACATTAGATTTTTGACGCTTCGATTATTATTGGTAATAACTCATTATGATAAACAACTCAAGCTTCGCATTGGATAAAGTAAATAAATAATAAGTAGGTCTTATGGCTAGTAAGGCCGAAAAGCCAAAAAACAATGGCTTATGGCTAGTAAGGCCGAAAAGCCAAAAAACAAAACAAAAATAAACCTCTCAAATCAACGAAATTTTTAAATACACCTAACCCTACAGTAACCATATTTTTGGGGGCAAAATTGGAAAAAAATGTGGGAATTATAACAACACAAACAGTAAAAAATAACAACTCTTGTATTGGATTATTTCATAAATTATTTCTTCTGCTGGAATTATAAATTTTATTTATAACGAGACTATAGTTTCGAGGGCTTTGCCCTCTTCATCAGTCTATTACAATTGATTCACAGGAATTAATGTATGAGTGGATTTATTGTCTCCTTCAATATATAAAAATTCTGCTACCCTCGGCAAAAAAAACTTTAAATTTAACATCAATTATTTATTGAAAGGATGAAAAAAACAATTGAACTGTTAATTAATATGCAAATACGGGACAAAAAAATAAATACAGGAAATTTGTACGTCCTGTATTTCTTAAAAACATTCCGGGACAGGCTGCTAAAATACAGAACTGTTCCCGGAAATAGAGAACAGATGATCACCATACCTAGGATTTTAATAAACCAATAAAATAAAATAAAATCAGACAGAATATTTTATACACAGCTAAGAATATCAGACATTGTTTAAACTGCAGGAGTTATACTTGGGATTAGATAATTTTATAGCCATAATTTGATACCTATATTTTAAGTATACAAAGTAACCTTTCCCATAAAGTATGCATTATCAAGTAAAATCTGATAAATTTGAATAAAAAATGATATATTTATTATAAATAAATTGCGATAGTACTTTACTATTGGAATCAATCGTTGCTTATCAGACCATTCTTCAAGATCTGCTTTACTAATGAAAAATAAATAATTTGTTTTAATATTTATCTAGAAATAGCTCAAAAAACATAAATACTTAATAATATTAAAACAAATTTCAAAAATTTAATATTCGACAGTAAAATTAAAAGTAAACATTTTTTTGTTTTGATAACTATGAAAAATAAAAAAGCTATTGCAAGAAACGACTCAATGGCGTATCGTCAGCATATACAATTTAAAACCCATTGAAAATGTGAATGGGGAATTTTCAAATGAACTAAAAAAGGAATTAAAAATCGTTCTTTCCCCACCATGTGAAAACATTTTCAAAAACTAGACTACTTTTGAAGCTGGCATACAAAACTATTTATTATATGGAGGCACTTAAAAATAAATAAATAAATAATTATCACTTTTTGTCGATGGAAAATTTCCTGTGCACATTTTCAATGGCTGCATTTTTCTACGCTGAGAAAAATAAATAAATTATTTTAATATTTATATAGAAATAGCTCATAAAACATAAATACTTAATAATATTAAAACAAATTTCAAGAATTTAATATTCGACAGTAAAATTAAAAGTATACAATTTTTTTTTGGTTTTGAAAAATAAAAAAGCTAAAGCAAGAAATGGAGTATCGTCTGAGATCTACATAGACAATTTCAAACCGATTGAAAATGTGAACGGGGAATTTTCAAATGGACTAAAAAATCGTTCTTTCCCCGCCATGGGAAAACATTTTCAAAAACTAGACAACTTTTGAAGGTGGCATACAAAATTCAATTTATTATGTGGGGGCCTTTAAAAAAAAAATATCACTTTTTGTCGTTGGAAAATTTCCTGTGCACATTTTCAATGGCAGCATTTTTCTACCCTGAACATTTCGTCTATAACTTTTTTATTTTTCAAAACAAAAAATATATGAATTCATTATTTTTAAATAATCTATTGATTAATATTAAAAACTTTAAATTTATCACTATATTATAGGACTAAAGATATACTATCTATCCTAAAATTAGAGAAAATAAATATCTTATTTCTTCTTTCAAAATGTTGAACTAGTTATCCATAGAGGGATTAATTACCTCGTTATAACGTTTTTTAATCTTTTGCAATGAAGGATTATAAACTCTTCATTTTTATGGCATTTTTGACATTAGTAAGTCTTCTAAATGCATTTAACTAAATTCTGAACACTATTCCTTAACAATAATACATTTAACTACTACTTTACATAATAACTATTTTATATTTATACTTAACAGTATTTTCATTTGGATATTATTGTTCTATAAATATTCATAAGATAGTGGTTAATGATAAAATTTATTTAAAAAAAAAAATAGTGAGAGAACTAAACGTTTTAACTCATGTTCAGACACGCACTTCTCAATTTATATAAAAATAATAAACCAATAACATTGTTACGTTTAATTAGCTTAGTCTTTAAAACAATTTATTTTTACCAAATTTTGTACTAGGGAAAGTTTTTCTTCTAACAGAAAGTAAATATTTACATAAGTCGAAAATGTACTTTTTCACCTCACCTGATCTGATTGAAGAAATTTTGTTAATTAAAATTATTATTTTCGCAAATATTTCTACCTTAGAAATATTTTTCTTAAGGGAGTTCGGGACTGTTTATCATTTTTATAAGAAAATTCTCAAATTTTGACCATTGAATTATTGATGTATTAAATATTTATTCCCGAAATTTGAAATTCCCATTACCGAGAAATAAATTATTGAAAATTGTCCTTTTAACATGGAAGTAAATGGACCGAGCTTTTAAAAGGCCTATAACTTCTATAAAAATTAAACCATTTTCAATAAATTTATACAGATCAATAATTCAACTTTTATTAATCGAATGATACATTTTTCAATAGATTTGACAGCTTACTTTAATTAGTTATTCATAAATGTAAAAATAAAAAGTTATTTGCAGCCAATAGAATATAACAAAAGCACTAGTGTAGTAACTTTATTTCTAGAAATCGTTTTTGTGTTAAATAATTGTTTTTATAATGAGAAAAAATTTATCTCAATATTCTTTTTATTAATATTATCAAAACAAAGATTTTTATTCGAAATTAACCTCATTATTAACAATTTTTTTTATTGAAAAGTTTAGTAGGCAGACGTTGTCACTGAAGAAATACAAATGGTTTTTTCGAATATCAACCATATAGATAAGCTGTCCCGAACTCCCTTAATTCTCTGAGTCCGTTATTTTATACAATAATTAGAGGAAAAAGTGAAAACTTTTCAAAGACTTTTTGGTATTCTTTTCGGAAATTCGGTAATCTTTTGTTAGTGGACGGTTTGAGCTCGAAATTGGAAATTTCCAACCATTCTAGAGTTCCATATCTATTCGAATTTTTTCTTTATTTTTCTACATTTTTTTATGGGGAAACTTCTGAAGCCAGAAAACCTAAAATCAGTTTTTCGTTTTAGAAATACATATTTAATAGTTCCGCACAAGAACGAACTTTATACGACCTTACGTGCTTGAGTTTTCATGGTTATTGAATCTAAGCAAACCGACTGACAGAAAAAATCACGCTTAAAAATTATTTTTTTCTCCACGTTTCAATCATTTCTAAACACGATATAAGCCAAAAAAGGAATATTGTGAACTAAAAAAATACATTCCCAACAATCTTCGCATTTCGCAAATTATTCTGCTGACAGACTAACCAAGAACTTTTAAAACTATAGTAAATCCTGAATTGTGGAGTACTGTTTTTTCAACAATATATGCTTGATATTAGAGAAAATCAATGTTTCTAAATTTGGAATTGATCAGAAATGATCCATCCCTTAAATAAATTGAACCCTAAATTATTTAAAAGCCAAACCGAATTGTGTTGCTAAATCTTTTAGGTCAATTGTTATCCATGTTAGAAACTTTTCTTTGGAGACTGACTGATATATTTATAACTCAGGATTCGATGTAAGACAGTCCAGAAATAAATAAGAGACTACTTCCAATAAAAGAATAGGTATTTATTGGAAATGTTTTCTCTTTATAATATTTTGTAACCGAGGTTTCGGAGGATCTTCCCTCCTTCAGGTTTGAACCAAAAACAAAATATTATAAAAGGGGAAACATTTTCAATAAATACTTTAATATGAAAGATATTAATTTGCTGATGGTAATATATTCAAATTTACAAGAAAATCATAAGTTGGTGTCATCTATTAAATCCGATGGAATGGAATATTTTTAATTATATGTCAGAGGGGTTGTTTTTCACCCCCTCGGGAATCGAACCCGAGTACCAGTAACAGCAATCCGGGCCACCTGGCTCACCTGCGGGATGTGAACCTCTCTGACATATGTACACGCATAAAATATTTTACTCAAAGATTGTTATCTTAATTTGTAAAATTTCGCGATATAGTGATTCTAAATTTAAACATATAGCCATGCCATATAATTTAAATAAAGGTCGTTGAGTGTTTTTGAAGAGATTCAAAATTCGAAGGGCAATGGAATGACTTTTCCTAATTTAATATGAAAGATATTATAAATTGTGGTGTTTTTTGAGGCTCTTGAAAACAGATGTAATGTCTTCGTTAGGAAAAAGGAAATAAAATTTCTTTATATTCTAACAAATTTATTTTCATGAAAAACTTATGACCATCAACAGTCTACAAGGAAAACATAATCTTAATTACAGTAAATTACTAATTACATGTCATTCTCAAGATAAAAGAAGAAAATTTTCTTTTCTTTCTCTTCTTTTCTTTTCTTTTCTTCTTTTATCTTGAGAATGACATGTAATTGGTAATTTACTGTAATTAGGATTACGTTTTCCTTGTAGACTGATGATGGTGTAAGAATATCCGCCGAAACGTCTCATAGGTTTTTCATGAAAGTAAATTTGTTAGAATATAAAGAAATAGGTGAATTAAGTGGATATTGATGAGAAGTCCAAAAAAGAAGAAGATAATTTACACTATCTTTTTATTCATAAAACCGACGTTTCGGAGGCTATTCCCTCCTTCTTCAGGGTTTTTCCTTCACCGACTTTTCAAAACCCTGAAGAAGGAGGGAATAGCCTCCGAAACGTCGGTTTTATGAATAAAAAGATAGTGTAAATTATCTTCTTCTTTTTTTGGACTGCCTCTTCAATATCCACTTAATATAAAGAAATTTTATTTCCTTTTTCCTAACGAAGACATTACATCTGTTTTCAAGGTTTTCAAGAGCCTCAAAAAACACCACAATTTATAATTTTAAAACATTATAGTACCATATCTATGAAAGATATTAATTTGCCCATGGTAATAGATTCAAATTTACAAGAAAATCATAAGTTGGTGTCATTTATTAAATCCGATGTTATCCCTGTCACTGGCACTCGGGTTCGATTCCCGAGGGGGTGAAAAACAACCCCTCTGACATATAATTAAAAACATTCCATTCCATCGGATTTAATAGATGACACCAACTTGTGATTTTCTTGTAATAAATACTTTTTTATTTGAAGTAGTTTGGAAGTAGTCTCTTATTTATTTCTGGACTGTCTTACACCCAATCCCGAGTTACCCATGTTTTGGATGCAAATAAAACTTTTGTGATTTCGATTCTATTCCATTATTATGTACTCCTTATATTAAATTGAAAGTTTTTGCCGAGAGTAGCAGAATTTTTATATATTGAAGGAGACAATAAAAGAGTGTGTCTTCTGCTGGAATTATAAATTTTCGTTATAAATAAATAAATTTATAATTCCAGCAGAAGACACACTCTTTTATTGTCTCCTTAAATTATGTACTCCATCCTCCGTGTCTAGCTCAGTTTGTGTCTTTGTGAGTGAACCTTGTTAAAAGGTAAACACCATCCTCTATCCGCTATTATCTCGTCTTTCTTTAAGCTGGGAAATTAATCTTGTTTTCAATTAAATTCATTTCACTTTCTAATTACTCCACTTGTGGTTGACCAAAAACGACAGAACAACAACATCAACAAATCTAATTTGTTCCTTTCAAAGAAGGATTTTGAACATAAGCTTTAATGTAAAAACTTTCTGGTCACGTTGATGTTTAAGATGTTTTGTTTTATCATTGAACATAATATAAAATGCCTATGTGAATCATTTCTGATTTAAATCCACTTTTTTGATTGCTTTATTTCAACCAATATTTAACCAGCCTTTTCCAATCGGAGTTCCCTGATAATTGGCTTGGGTTTCGCAAGAAATTTTTTTATTTTTATTTATTTAATGTCACCGGAAACAAAGCCCATTTAGACAGCACATAAGTAGAGTGTTAGTAGGGTTAGTGACGGAGCCGAGTTTTCACCGGTATAAATTTTTATTTGCCAGCTAGGATCGAACCCCTGACCTCCACTTCAACATCGTCATAATCGATCGATGCCGAAGCGAAGCCAGTGCGTTAGCTGACTGAGCTACCCGACTCCCCATTCGCAAGAAATAGTTATACAAAAATTTAACATCCTAAATATTTTCAAGTTAGTTCAAAATAAGTAGTAGGGACTGCACATTATAAAAAATTAGAATATAATAAACGAGTCAAAATTTGTATATAAAAGACAAATTTAATAGAAGATTTTAACTTAGGGAAAGTGATGTGGGTTTTAGGTGAAACATGATATTATTTAATAAAGTAAAGGGAGTGTAGTTTCACAATGAATGAAATAAAACTCAAAGAGGTTTATACAAACTTAATATATTTCAGATTATTAGTCCATCATCAGGAGTTTACAGATTAAAAACTTTAATTTCATGGACTAATAATCCGAAATATATTGAGTTTGTATAAACCTCTTGAAGTTTTATTTCATTCATTGGGAAACTACATTCCCTTTACTTTATTAAATAATAGAAGTGTTAAGATTTTTATAAAAAACTATGAGAGATTGTCAACTACTAAATCCGAGCTCTTATGAATTAATTTTATTATGTCTGAAGGGTTGTATTCACCCTTTCGAGAATTGAACTCGAATGCCAAAAGTACAATTCTGGCACGTGGCTTCTTGCCTCCCAGGTCTCTACACTCTAACCACTGGCCCACAGTCACCACTACTACTAATAATCAAATAAAACCTTTACAATGACGATATTTTGAAAACTTTTGGAATTGTTTGACTATGAAAATAAATTCAAAATCGAATTTCAGACCAAATATAATAATTTTTCTCTAGGATTTGCTTCAGTCATGAATTATTATTATTTCATGGATTTGGTGTGGACAAAAACTTTCAGATACGTTATCTACCCTTGTAATCGAGAATTAGATCCAAACGTATTATATTCTCATTTCAAAATTTTATTTATTTTAAATTTGATATTTTTCACCGAAATGTATGTAACATAATCCCAAACAAATAAGGAATTTTATCAATAAACAAATAAGCAGAAAAGAGCAATAATCTCAGATTTCTGTCCAAAACATCCTCTTATATCAAGGCTTCATTATATTCCAATTGCTAAATATAGCTTCTCTTAAATAAATTTCCTTTTAAATTAATTTTATCAAATTTTACCTATAGTGTCACTTGTTCGATTCTAGGGAATTTAAGGTAGTTCTTTCACAAATGCAAAAATTCAAGAAGTCTTTGAAACTTGGAATATAAATAATTAAAAGCATAAATACACACACTGTTAAAATTTGAAGACTATTTACCACACCAAACCTGAAATAATTGCAATTAAAAATGACATTTTTTACATAGGGTAGATAGGGAAAGGGTGGGGATATGATCATTATTTTATTTTTTTTCATTGAAGGACTTTCACCATCTTGATGAAAAACTAATATTTGTTAGAATAAAATATTCGGAGTAACTAAAAAAAAAAAAATTGAAAGTATTTACCTCTTAGTTTTGATAAAAAACAAAAAAAAACATATTTGGGCGATTATTTTTATTGAAGGGATATAAGATCAATGGCTTGGAAACGATCCGGCAAGTATGTGTATATCCATATAGAGATTTCTTAGTGTGAGTGGTACAATCACGTTAAAAAAACATAACCTAAAATTTTAGTTCTGTTCATATTTATAGAGTGGTTACGAGGCTAAAACTTTTTGTGTGGATTGTCGCGAAAGAACCTCCTTAAGGATTGGATCTAGCAGTATTTTCCTTGACCATACACATCCCCTCGGATTTAACATAAGAGATACCATTAGCTGTAATAAACCAACACACACTATGTACTTGTTGAATTTTTTCTGTCAAATTGATAATGTGGAAATTTCTTTCAGTTTGGACCACTCATGAGGAAATTATAAATTTTCTAATTTTACTAAATTTTAAAAATTTTCCATTTTGACCTATTTTCGAGTCCCATTAAATATTAACCATCAATATTTGAATTCAAAATATTTTGTTGACGTAATAGAAAACAGCTTCCTCTTTTATTTTCAAATTGCCACTTGTTTTTAGCTCAATTAGAACTCGACTTATAACTAAAAAAACTAAAACTATGAATTATAAAACTGTGATTATAAAGGATAAAAAACATAGATAAAAACATAAGGTCTTAGTTTTTTAGTTATAACTCGAGTTAACTAATTGAGCTAAAACAAGTGGCAATTTGAAAACCAAAGAGGAAGTTGTTTTCTATTACGTCAACATATATTTTGATTTCAAATATTGCTGTTTAATATTTAATGGGACTCGAAAATAAGTCAAAATGGTCTTTTTCGTCATTTTGACCGATAATATCTCAAAACTCTGACGTGTTGTAAAAAATCAGGATATTGAATGAGAATCAGTGTAGAAAACTCTACTGGAATGCATTGTTAGGTTTACGGGGATAAATTTTTGTTTAATTTTTGTCGAGCAGTGTTATAAGGAAAATTCTCAACATGTTGACTTAGGTCACTAATTTTACTAGGGTTATTTTCTAAAGTTTTGTTCGTTAAGAGAGGGCCAAATTTGTTAAGAAGCAGATTATAGATTTTTTTTTTTTTTTTTTTTATAAATATATACTATATAAATTTTTATAATTTTTATAATTAATATAACAAAGAATAATTGCTATATCAATGAAAATTGTTTTGACCGCGCTTATTTGAAAAAGATATTTATCACTAGACTACTGCGGATTATGCTATTGAAGTCTGTGGAGTCTTAAGTCTGGACCAAGAGAGAAAAAGATGTGATCCACTTAGCTACAATCCAACGTCATTTCGTGTATAGCCCGCTAGACATTCGGATGGATCTTCTATATACAAAAGACAATAAAAAACAAAGATAATTAGATGCGTTATTCGAATTCTCCTTTATTTTTTGCTCAAGTCATAAACAAAGTGATAAACAGCTTGAAAATATTCGATTTTGGTTGTTGTTTTATGGATCCATCCGAATGTCTAGCTATCGTTGGATTGTAGCTAAGTGGATCACATCTTTTTTTCTCTCTTGGTCCAGACTTAAGACTCCACAGACTTCAATAGCATAATCCGCAGTATTCTCGTGATAAATATCATTTTCAAATAAGCGCGGTCAAAACAATTCTCATTGATATAGCAATTATTCTTTGTTATATTAATTAGAAAAATTATAAAAATTTATTTAAGATCATTATTTCAAGTTAGAAATATATAAGTTCAAATATTATTTTCACTCAATATTTGACAAAAATTCCCTACAGTTGATTCGCGATTGAATCAAATGTAGAAAACATTCGGTTAATATACTATATAGGTACTATTTTATTTATTTCATAAAAGTTGAGAATAGTTAAATTTTTTTTCAAAATTTGAGTTTGAATCCCTACATTTTCTCTCCCCTCAAAATTTCCAAACTTATTGCTAATTTGATTTTACTTACAAAATACTTTAGTCGTATAAAACTGTCCAACATGACCATTAAAGCTTCCTCAACATTAATCAATTTGATAAAGAACTTAAACATTTAACTGTTACATTCTCAGACGGATAAATTGCACTGAATTCATTTACTTTATTTCCCTTTTCCTTTTGAGAATTTAAATGAGCTCAACTCTTTATCGTATATATTTTTAAAGACATAGCACTTTTATATTCTTGATTTTTCTCTATTGAAAATAAAATACTTATCAATATGAAAGACTAGAAGCGTCTATTCTATTAATTTATTCTGACTTGGTATATCAAAACGATAAAATTTTCTTAGATAAATCATTGGTTCAAATTTATAAGGGTTCTCCTAAGAGTTCGAAAAGATTTACTCTGTTGAAATAATCCATCAATGACACATCGTGAGTGGATTATTTATACCCTTTAAACAAGAGTTTAAAACCAAAAGTGAAAAAAGAAAAGCCCATTTGGAAACATCGAGACATCGTTAAAAATACATAAACTTAAAGAAAGAAATTTCCTGAATGTGGACCATATGAATGCTCTTTAGATAATTTCTTAGGATATGAGCAATAGGAGAAGAATGAAAATGTGCATACAGATGGCTCAAAAAAATGTTAATCAACTGGTTTGTTCACCACACGACTTTCACATTTTCATTTATTTGAAGTGATCGCGACACTGTCAAGACACTTGATAAATACACTAATTTTTTTAAGCCGTTTTTTAGAAAATCAAAAAAAAAAAACGAAAAATCTTTCATGCAAATGTCCACTTCCGGTCTTCCGATTTCAACAAAAAGCTTGACGTACTCCTTCTAGCCTATATCAAGCTAAGTTTCGAATTTCGTATCTCTGAGACTTATGGTTGCGAAACGCAGGGGGAACATTCTTACGTATCTAAACATCAACTTGCGGTTTTTCTATTTTAGCCAAAATCTTGTTATACTTCTTGTAGCCTCTAGATAGCTTAAGTTTAAAATTTCAAGCCCTTCCTCTTTTTTAATCGGATTAATTATTTGACACAACTAATAACTTGTTCAGACCCCATCTTCTCCAAAACCTCATCAAATGATCATTTTATCTTTAATACTATATTTTATCACATCAAAAACAACTTTCATGGAATTTAGTTACCACTCTAGTTACAATGCAAAGTTGAATTAACATCCCAAAACATTGAACTATTATATTCAAATTTTCAAACTATATAATATATTCCTGATTATAAATGCATTTTGTTCAAATTATAATATCATTTGAATCTATATGAAATTCAAAATCATTTATTCCAAAATTTATCAAAATTTAAAATCAAGAACATTCAATCACTGTCTTACGAAAAGCAAGAAATTTGAATATATTACAAATATAATGTTTTGTTTCTCGTAATTTAATCATTACATTATTTTCTGATGATTCATAATTTTTGATCAAACTTTAATTAAAGGGTTGTTTTTTCTTATGATTCCATCTAAATTAATTCTTCGAGACTCTAAAACATTTTTTCACAACCGGCGAGAAAATTAGTATTTAAAATATTTTCATGCTTGGTAAAAGTTGAATAAAATAAGTAGATAAAAAATTTGAAATCCCTGAAATAACTAACACATAAATTAAATATCTTATTAATTCTTGATACACTGCTTATATACGACTTTAAATAATTGAATTCCAATTAATCTGCCCTCTCCCCTCTTATAGAATCATTTGGGTCAGATTTATAGATTTTAGATAGTGAAAGAAGTTGGCTAAAAATGGATTTAAAATCAAATTTTAGATTAAAATATATTAATAATAATTTTTATGTTGTGGTTTTTGAGACAGCTATTATTTTAACTGAAAAAAGTTGAGATACGCTGCTCTAGGAGGATGAGATATACCCTTTATAATAGCTGCAAGCAAACGGTAATAGATGAAATGAATATAATTTTGTTTTTCCTGCCTTATAATAGCTGCAATCAAACGGTGATAGGTGAAATGAATATACTTT
>JALMQS010000102.1:10808639-10874012 GCA_024734495.1 Forficula auricularia
TGGAGAGGAGCCTCAAAATATTCTCTTGCTACCCTTGATGCAATTCAGAAACGAGCCGTCAGGCTAATTGACGATTCTACCCTCACCGACTCCCTCGACTCGTTGGCTCATCGAAGAGATGTCTCTGCCCTTTCCCTTTTCTATAGATACTATCACGGCAGGTGCTCTGATGAGATAAAGTCAATAATTCCCCCCAAAGCATACTTTGCACGCAGCACACGTTTTGCCGACTCCCAACACTCTTTTGCGGTCAAATTGGAAAAGTGCCGGACCACTTCATTCGCGAATACATATATCCCCATGACTTCAAGGAACTGGAACTCTCTCCCAGCCTCTATCTTTCCCAGCACCTATG
This sequence comes from Forficula auricularia, assembly GCA_024734495.1. Lineage (NCBI taxonomy): Eukaryota > Metazoa > Arthropoda > Insecta > Dermaptera > Forficulidae > Forficula > Forficula auricularia. Next base: position 10,808,995 of record JALMQS010000102.1, read on the forward strand.
ATCTTCAAACCTTCAAAACCAGGGTGCATAGACACCTACGTCTACACCCTCTCACTTAATCAACTTTCCCTTCTCTTCGGTAATGCAAGGGTCTTTCGAGATCCATAGGGGCTACACCTTTACTGGTGCACCCCTTCTTGCATTCGATTGCATTAAAAAAAAAAAAAAAAATGTGTGTGTTTTTTAATGCAAAATACAATTCTTATTAGTCCAAATGCTTTCTAAAAACCATTTGTTATTTCATATTAAAAATGAAAATTTTTCAATTAAAAATCTTCAAAGATGTCTTGATTAATTAGTGTGTTTGCTTTATTTTTAATTCCCAGCCAGCCTCCACACTTGTGCCGCTTAAATCCATTTGTAGATCTGAGACAAAATACTAGGAATCCCGATGACTTGATCTAGATATACACTTCCTTTTTTTTTTTTTTTTTTTTTTTTTTTAAGTCAATTAGTCTAATTTACTTAAGAGTCAGATTCAATTTGTTTGACTTCACCTATTTCCGCCCTTTGATTTGACTTCTGTTCAAACTAGTAAACCAAATTGTATATCTGTATTCTAGAAAAAATTAATTTTCAATTAAAAATAGTTTTTTTTTAATAAAATATTAACATAAGTATCCAGGAATTTAACAGAATAATGAAATGTTTTTATTTTCATTATTTTTACATGCTTTATATTATTTTTTATGTATGTATGTATGTTTCTATATATCAATATTGTTCTGTTAAATTCCGCAAACATTTCTCTATAAAAATAATTGTTTGCCTACTCAATTAAAAAAAAAATTATATAAAAATAAAACAAATAAAAAATGGGGGGCCGGGTTAGGCGAGGTGGTAACGTGTCAGCCTGCTAACCAAGAGGACCCGGGTTCGAATCCGACTCGAGGCATCCGGCTAAAATCTGACCCCGGGCTAGAGACAAAATATAATAAATAGTATCGTAAATTGGCTTTTGGCTAGAAAGGCCGAAAAGCCAAAAAAACAAAATAAATAAATAAAAATAAATACATTTCATTCTGTTAAATTCTGCAAACTTAAACTTTTTTTTATAGAGAGTTTATCTCTATAAAAAAATTAAGACTAAAAAGTAAAAAAATAAATTATATTTAAAAAAAAAAAACTAAACATGCTTCTTCTAAAAAGTACAAAATAATGTAATACTTAATCAAAAAGCGTGGGACACTTTGTCGAAATTAATTAAAAGTTTCTGGGCCTCACACTTTTTGATTAAGTATTATATTATTTTGCACTTTTTAGAAGAATGTTTTTTTAGTTTTTTTTTTTAAATATAATTTATTTTTTTATTATATAATTTCATTTAAATTGATAGGTAAACAATTATTTTTAAAGAGAAATGTTTGCGGAATATAACAGAACAAAAATCACATTGATAGATACAAAAGCGTTTAAAAATTATCAACTTTCCGGTGATTCATTTGGCTATCTTACATACATATTTCCAATATCTTTTACTGATTTGAAATTTGTATCAAATGCTGCTAGAAACAAATAAACAAAGGCGGAATCTGTTCGTCAGTCATTCTGCCTCAGCTGTCAGAATGAAACCATTCCGCAGCATTAACACATTTGGGCCATAATGCATAATAGATGTGACATGTTACTCTTTGAACTGGAATGGGAATTGCCATTTATACCCTTGCTCTTGCTCCATGTTTAATGTATAGAACATCAAACCAAAACCTTTTGAATGGAATTGAATAGTACACCTTTTCAAAACAGCCATTTAAAGTTCTTTCTATTAAAGCAAAAACAAAAGTGTTTAGGATTATGACTAACAACATATCAGTTAATTTATTTTTCTTTTGATAAATATTTTACTCGGTACGCTTGGGAGGCAAGCGGCCATATTATTGAATTTACTCCCCCCCAATTTTTTTGTTCATTATCTTTAGAAATGTCTGAAACGTGAAGAAAAATTATTTTCATCCATTTCTTTTTTGCCTGTATTGGTTCGGGTGTTTGTGAGTCTGTCTGGATTCCGATACCCATGAGAACTCAAGAACCGAAAGTTATATAAGGCTGGATTTTATGCCAAAATTTTTGTATTTTCAATGCGGGGAATGGTCTCTAGCTTTAGTACTTCTGATTCAAAAATGGATAAAACAATTTTTTCATTGGTTTTATTGGGATTTTAAGGCCATGTCAAAAAAGCTATCAATTTTTCTTACTTTTAAAAAAAAGGTTAAACTAGTTATTGATTTCATTTTTATTTTTTTGGCAAGGCTTTGCGTTTCTAGCGGCATATCGAATCAATACCTTTATTAATACAACTATTTGCTGTGTTTAATCAAATAGTAGTTCATTGTTTGAAATCACATTTAGAGCAGCGTTTTCCCCAAAATAATGCTTGTTAAAAATTTTAGAAAAGTTTTTTAACCTAAAAATAATAATTATTTATCTGTAGAACAGTTTCATCTGTAACCATCTAGATTAGATAGATATTTTTTAAACATTAATCCTCATCAGAATGTACAACTTTTTAATTAGATGTTGAAACTAATGAGAATATCGCATTTAATCGAAATTCTTTCACTCAAAACTTTTCCAAAGAAAACCACCCAACCTTCTGATAAACAAATTATTTAGTGTACTCGGCAAGGGAAGCTCTGTCGAAATGTTCAATTTGCTAAAAAAATTGTTTTTCTTATTTCTATTCTAAATGTCTAAAACGTGGAAAAAATATTTTTTTCTGACTTCCTAGTTTTCGATTTACCCGATAACTCTTCGTAGAAAATTCATTTTGAGGTCAAAATGTCCAAATCGAAGTACTGATTAGATTTCGACTGTTCAATCACCAAAAATTATCGTTTAACAATCTAGAAAATCACAAAAAATAAAATCTTTTTATTGGAGCTAACGAAATGCTGAAGCTTAAATAAGACACACAAGTATGTATTAATAAGCTGCACCAAGTTTCAACTTTCTAGCTTAAACTTTTCACTGACGAAAAATCGCCAAATCCCGGAAATTCTACCCCAAAGTTTTCCTTCAGTCTTCATTATGATTATTGGTAAACTCCACAAGTCGTCCCTGAAGTATTTCTTATTCTATGTTCATAGAAATGACCGTATTAATAAGCTGCACCTTTCTTCCAAGTTTCAACTTTCTATCTTAAACTTTTCACTGACTAAAAATCTCAAAATCCCCGAAATTCTACCCCAAAGTTTTCCTTCAGTCTTCATTATGATTATTGGTAAACTCCACAAGTCGTCCCTGAAGTATTTCTTATTTTATGTCCATAGGAATGACCGTATTAATAAGCTGCACCTTTCTTCCAAGTTTCAACTTTCTAGCTTAAACTTTTCACTGACGAAAAATCGCCAAATCCCCGAAATTCTACCCCAAAGTTTTCCTTCAGTCTTCATTATGATTATTGGTAAACTCCACATGTGGTCCCTGAAGTATTTCTTATTCTATGCCAATAGGAATGACCGAATTCTTAAATAGAAGCTTTAAAAGATATTGTATCTATATTTGCTTCATATATAAATAATATATTAGTTATGTTTCTTATTTGACATGTTTTTAACTTGCACTTTCTGTTTAAATAAAGAAGGATTAAACTAATCAATATCCAAGAACTAACTATTTATATTCTACCTTGACAATGTTGCTTGGTGTTCAGCATTTTATTACTATTGAATAACGAAAATACATATAATATTATATATTCAAATAATTCTTTTATAATTTATAGCAAAAACCTTGTAAATGTTAGTATATTTTAAATAAATATTTTCACTAATAATTCAACCTTAATATATAATTTATTGGCTCTACCTAAAATAGAATAAAATCATAAGCTGTTGCAATTCATTTAGGGCCAGTTGTATGTCGGTTAGTAAAGTCTTTGTAAAAGTTAACAAAGGAGAAGAATTCACCATGTGCCCGGCCAGTTGGCCAATCAGATGACACGCACTTTCATCTGATTGGCCATCCCATACTTTATTGTCAAGATGTAAAATAATTTTCCCTTAATTAGTTAAGTCTTTCGGCTTTCCATGTTATAAATTCGAGAACATCAGGTCAATCGATCATCATATGAGTGGAAATTAACAAGTTATTTGAATTTTTTGATATAACCCCTATTACGATCATATTTAATTAAGAACTCGTAATCTCATTAAAGACATTTATTTAACAACAATATCAACATATAAATATATAAATATAAATATAAACAATAGAACGATTAACAATACATCAAGTAAGCTTTGTACGCATCAATTCTCCCCTCCTTAGAACGCGGACGCAGCTTCTCACAGGATCATTCTTCTTTCTTCCTAGGTTTAAAATAACTCGAATGATATTTAACTAACCTGCCCCTTTCTTGACTATTTTCAATAATTTTTGCTCCATCCATCGATTCTTCTAAATATAATTTTATTTGATGAAGTAACTCTTCCTTATTTTGATTTAATTTCATCTGACCAGCATCTAGTTTCTCCTCTTCCATTATATTCAACTCATCCTCCTTGACTTCCTTCAACCAGTACGGAATTAAATCATCTTCATTAGTTAATGCCCTTCTACTTTCCTCTATTTGTAATTCCATTGATGGCCTAATGATTTCCGAAAATTTATTCACACAACAAATAATATGACTAGCGATCTCACTTTCTATTCCTACTTTCTTAGGGAATCCTACTGCTTTTTGGACAAGGAACTCCCTTTTTCCTTGCCCCTCCACTCGTTTCCCTTCTTGAAGCAAGTGTCTTCCCCATGTCCTTCCCGCCTACAGAATCCACAAAAACGTCTATCCTGAATGCAACTTCTATCCTGAGTGGGACTTGTCTTCTCTTCTTTATCCATATCCTTTAAATCCCTTTCTATTTCTTCTACCGTCTGCATAAACCCTTCAATATCAGTGAATTTCATTCCCCTAATGGACGATCTAACACGTGGAGTAATCATCTCCACTAAAACTTGAAGGATTGAACCAGCATCTTCGTCCGGAAAAACTCTCTTATATAAAGCCATCTTATTCTCAATAAATAACCTTATAGGTTCGTCCCCTCTCTGTTTCTCCTCATAAAACATAACCTTTAACTTTGAGACTACGATTAAACTATCGTATTCTCGGAGAAATTTCATTTTAAAATCTTTCCAATCCAACGCTGGAAATTGATTGACCACCCGCCACCATGTCTTGGCCTTATCTAACAACTGATCCGAAACCACCATGAGCCAAACATCTTCCGGTACTTTATATTTTAATAGAGTATTCTCGACCTTTTTTAAAAATAACTTCGGATCTTCCTCTGGGAGAGCTCTAAACACCGGAAGGAATTTTCCCACGTCTGCTAATTGAATATTCCTATTAATCTCGAAATCACTTCCCTTTTCCGAATTTTCCTTCCTTTTTATTATTTCTTCCAACTCTATCCTCTTGTTTCTTTCCTCTTCCAAATCATCCTTTAATTTTTTTATTATTTCTTCAAAATTATTTTTTAATTTATTCACCTCCTCTCCCAAATCCATTACTCTATGCTCACCTTTTTTTATATCATCCTTGATCTTCGATATCTCCTCCCTCGTTATTTCCATATTCGAAAAATCATTTTTCTTATTCCTCTTCGCCAGTGGTCCACTAGGTTTTTTTATCATTTTCACATTGTTCGGGCGCCAATATTACGATCATATTTAATTAAGAACTCGTAATCTCATTAAAGACATTTATTTAACAACAATATCAACATATAAATATATAAATATAAATATAAACAATAGAACGATTAACAATACATCAAGTAAGCTTTGTACGCATCACCCCTCGCTATTAGTGAACGAAAGATTCTGTTGGTAAAGTCTTTGTAAAAGTTAACAAAGGGTTACACTTTAGAATTCACCTTGTCCCCGACCAGATGGCCAATCAGAAGACACGCACTTTCATCTGATTGGCCATCCCGCCGGGCACAAGGTGAATTCTAAGGTTTTACCCTTTGTTAACTTTTACAAAGACTTTACCAACTGACATACAACTGGCCCTTAGAGAAAAATCAAACCAAATTCCCTTTAGACCTCACTTTTCATTTAAGATCTCTACTGGAATTACTTCATTTATAAGTTAACAAGTTAGAGATCTAAAAAGCCAAACTACGTAATACTCAGTCATATGGAAACTATTTCATGAGACGTTTAAGTCAAACAGGATCTATCTCAAAAATCATATTATTATGATATACGACGCGACGTTACAGTTAATTTTCTTCCCTCGCTTTTCAAAGCCGGCTAGATGTCTACTTTTTATTTATTTTTGCTATTAAATATATTTTATGGTTTGAGAACTCTATAAGAAGAAATTAATTGGTAAATAATTTAAACATATTATGGATAGAAAATAGATGCATGTAGATGTGTACCCTCAATTTGCATTACCTATATGGCATGCTAGAATCTTGCAAAATAAGCTGACGAGTTCTGATGTGGCCATCCACTTGACTTTACCATACAACCTGGCCCCTCACTTATATTTAATATTTAATAAAATTATTTATTAATGCATTTTTAGATTACTGATTATTTATACAAAATTTGGTTGAGTTTGGTACAAGAGATTAGATTTTCATTTTTTTACCCTAACCCCCCCATTTTTAGACTTCGGGGGGTCCACTGATTATATATCCAAAATTTAGTTGAGTTTGCTCAAATGGCCTTGATTTTTAATTTTTAACCCCCCCCCCCCCACCCCCCTTAATTTTTTGGTCGATATGCATCAAAATCTAATCAGCTCTTAATCTCAATGGACCAAAACTAAGTGTGAAATTGGTTTTGATATTCACACTATTTTTTGAGCTAGCTCGTCCACAAAAATTTGGTAACGCACAGACTAACAGACTAACCAACAAAACAAAACAATTATTACCTCGAAAAATATAATTTTTTCGATGTTCACTTATTAGAGCTTTTTTGTAGATCGAAATGCCATGGTTTCGCTCAATTTTTTTTAATCAAAATAGTTTCAGCCGTTTTTGAGATATTTCGAAAAAAAGAAAGAAAAAACCACTTTTTTCATGCACGATTACAATACTTGACCATACCCTGAATGGTAAAGTAAAAATAATATTCAGGGGCTAGGATAGAGGCGAAGGGGATTAGGGACCAGAAACTTCAAGGGTGTAGAATACTAAAAAGATGAGCCAAGAAAAAATATATATTTAATATGCAAGAAACCCCTTTTTTGTGCCTATCCACTTTAGTTCTGAGCACCCTATATAAAATATTGCTAATAAAGTTTTGAGTTCCAAATTTTTTTATATTTATTTATTTATCTATTCATTATTATTTTTTTTTTTTTTGATTTTGATGCTTTGCGAATTAGGCTAATGATTTTTAAGTTTGATTCAACTTAATCTAACTACCTATGGAATAAATAGAAAATTCATTAAAATTTTGCATTTCATGTTTATAAAATACTCTACTAGAAATAAGTATAATCCCTTCGAAATTCAAATATTTATTTTCTAAAAAAATCGGACAACTGATTATAAGGGGGGACCCTTATCAACTTTCACTAAAAATTCAAGGGTATAAAAAGAAACTTTTTCCGAGTTTCTTTGGCGAAATTATAATTTCTTATATGTTTATAAAATACTTTACTAGAAATAAGTATAATCCCTTCGAAATTCAAATATTTATTTTCTAAAAAAATTGGACAACTGATGATAAGCGGGGACCCTTATCAACTTTCACCTAAAATTCAAGGGTATAAAAAGAAACTTTTTTCGAGTTTCTTTGACGAAATTATAATTTCTTATATGTTTATAAAATACTCCACTAGAATTTGCTCTGTTCTAAAAACTACAGTAATAGAAGCCGAAAAGTCGTGTATTTTTTCTTTTCAATTAATATTTCTGTGGTCATTTTTATTTGGCTAGGTTCTGCCTATAATGGATATACCGCATATTCTTTTATGGATTATAGCCGTAGCGATTCTAGCGAAGATAAGTCGCAACTCTCAGTATCTTTTTAGAGCTTTTCAATCAATTCCATTGGGACACGCCACGCAAATGGGATTTGGAAAGCCAATAAGTCTCTGTAGAGGGTCACCCTTCTCATAATAAACCGTGCCACAAGTTGCTTAACTTGGTGTTCTAACCCGAAAAAAGAGATTAGCTAGCATTATAAAAATACTTATCTTGATAAAAAAATTTAATTCCATGATTCTACTATTATTTTTTAAATTTTTGTTTACAGAGACGCCTTCAGAAAGAATTGATGTCTCTGATGAAAGAGCCACCACCAGGTGTTACAGTTGACGCTGATGGAGCTGGTGAAAATCTTAGCCTGTAAGTATTTTAAAGATATGGGGAAATTATTCAAAAAAAGTAATTCAATGGTGGTGATTTATGTTCCTAAATTAAATACCAGTGTAGGTATATAGTTTGTTATTACTACTGAAATATATTCAGGCATTTAAACATACGTCTTTAAAAAAATTGTCCAAATAACTGAAACTTATTCTATTTTTAGCATTTAAGATAGTTCTTTCACAAATGCAAAAATTCAAGAAGTCTTCGAAACTTGAAATATAAGTCATTAAAAGCATAATAAACACACTGTTAAATTTTGAAGACGATTTACCACACCAAACATGAAATAATTGCAATTAAAAATGACATTTTTTACATAGGGTAGATAGGGAAAGGTTGGGGATATGATCATTATTTTATTTTTTTTCATTGAAGGACTTTCACCATCTTGAAGAAAAACTAAAATTTGTTAGAAAAATATATTCGGAGTAACTTAAAAAAAAATTGAAATTATTTACCTCGTAGTTTTGATAAAAAAAAACATATTTGGGCGATTATTTTTAGTGGAGGGGATATAAGATCAATGGCTTGGAAACGATCCATTCACAAAGAGAATATAGTAGTGTGAGAAGTACAGTCACGTTAAAAAAATATAACCTAAAATTTTAGCATCATTCATATTTATAGAGTAGTTACGAGGCTAAAACTTTTTGTGTGGATTGTCGCGAAAGATCCTCCTTAAATCTATTATATATCACGAATAGTCTAAATATAACTGAAAATTTTTTCTTGCTATAGTAGCAGGGTTGTTTATTTTTAAGAGAAAATCAATGAAAGTATCTGTTTGAACTACTTACAAACTAATCTCCTTTCAATCGAATGCCCAAAAAGAACAGATAAAATTTTTAATAAAAAAAAGACAGAAGTTGAAGGCCAAGCCTTCGAAAATATACTCTCTAACAAATAAAATTATATATACAATATAGATTTATATATGGGTATATGTTTATTAGGGTGGCCCTTATTTTGGGTATTTTCGAATTTTTACGCTCGCAGGGGCTCATATGGTTCGAAATAAAAAAAAAAAATATCCCCCAAGTTTCAACCCCCTATCTCAATTTTAACCTGTGCCTCAGAGCGATGTAAGTTTTCCATCTAAATAACATGGGGTTTTTGGCATTGAACGATCAATTTTTTATTCGGGCCAAAGCAATGGTTTAAAAAATTTGAAACTCTGTAGACTTTATCCTTATAATAGTAGCAACCCTTCAGAATTTTTACAGATTTGTAGCTATTATAATTTTGGAGTCTATAACTTACTAACACTAAGTTATGGCAGTATTTTATCTAGCTGTAGCTCCAAAATTATAATAACTAAAAATCCGAAAAAACTCAGAAGGATAGCTACTATTATAATGGTAAAGTCTACAGAGTTTTAAATTGTTTGAAATATTACTTTGGCCGGAATAAAAAATTGATCGTTCAATGCCAAAAATATAATATTTTTATTTATTTCGAACCATATGAGCCCCTGCGAGTGTAAAAATTCGAAAATACCCAAAATAAGGGCCACCCTAATGTTTGTTTATAGCAGATGGCATCCTTATTGGTTTTCTCTTATAAGTCCATTGAATAGGCCTCCTAATATCTTAATTAATTTCTATTATTTTTCAGATGGATTATCAACATGGAAGGAGCTCAAGGTACACTCTACGAAGGCGAACAATTTCAATTACAATTTAAATTTAGTCCAAAATATCCATTTGATTCACCCGAGGTGAGAATTTCCGGTAATAAATATATTATTTTAGTTATTCTTAATCTCAACGAAATTTATCTTTATCTCTATTAATGAATACTGAGAGGTGAGAAAAATCAAAGTTCAATCAATATTAATTTAATCCTAAAAAGCTCCAAGATTTGCCCAAAATATTACGTTACAAATTTAAAAAGGTTTCCTACCATTCTCAATTAAGTTAATTAAATTTTAAGTAAACTAAATTAAGATTTAAATATATATTGATTATCAAAATATATTTCATTGACGAGATTTTACATAATGGGAAATTAAATTTGAGTTTGAATTTTTTAATTTGTGGTCCATGTTAATTAATATAAATGACTTGGACCATTTTTCTAATTGCTCCGCACCAACATCAAAATGCTCCAACCCCATTTTTAAAATAAGTTCTTTTATTTAAAAAAATGTTTCTTTTCTTTCTTAGGGGCCATCCATTAATTACCTCAAGTAGATTTCATGATTTTTTGACACCTTTACCCTATGTCACAAGCTATCACATTCGAATGACCTCTTCTACCCTATTGTGATGTCACATCTTTGCCACTTTTAATTTAGAGTTAATTTTGATTAAAACAATATTACGATTATTATTTTTGAAGTGAAACTTCTTTAGCGACGTTACAATAAAGGGGAAATGACTCAATAGAAGGGAAATCATTTTTTTAAAACCCACTAATATTTAATGACAAATAAAATTAAATTAGGAAATTTAAATTATTATTTTAAAACCCACTAATATTTCATGACAATAAAATTTATTTAAATTAGAAATTTTAAATTATTTCAATAACATTTATGGCTAAAGAAGTTTCACTTCCCCCATGAGCTTATGTGGATGAGGCTCACACATAATTTTTTTATTTTTCAAATGGGTAATAAATTGAAATGAATGTAAAAAAAATATAGGTATATAAATATATTTCTCACATTTTCATATGAAATTTTATAGCATAACTACAGGGTGGGGCAAAAGTAATCACCCTATTGGAAAGGGCTATAAAAAAGTAATCACGCGATGTTCTTTTGCTGTATTTTTTTTTAATGAAAAACTTTGGTTCTGCTTGTGAAATTTGTTTATTTAATCCATTAGAATTTATTCCAACAAGTCGAGAAAATGATATCGGCCAAGTGGCCGCCGCCAGAGTTGAAGACCATACGGCCAATATTCTGAAGGAATCATTTCCGGGTCGCTTAATCTCTCGTTTTGGTGATTTGCACTGGCCGGCCAGATCACCCGATTTAACCGTTCCAGACTTTTTTATGGGGTTTTGTGAAGTCGCGGGTTTACGTCAACAAGCCTCAGACTCTTGAAGCCCTTAAGGAGAATATTCGCCAGGAATGCGAGAGCCTGTCGCCCGAAGTTCTGGCAAGAGTGATGGAAAATGCCATAAAATGGGCCCATATGGTCATCAACTCTGGCGGCGGCCACTTGGCCGATATCATTTTCTCGACTTGATGGAATAAATTCTAATGGATTAAATAAACAAATTTCACAAGCAGAACCAGTTTTTCATAAAAAAAAAAAAATACAGCAAAAGAACATCGGGTGATTACTTTTGCCCCACCTTGTAGTTGTTTCTTTATTTTCAATGAGATCTCCAAAAAGTCTTAACTTCTTCCTCTGTCACACTTTGTGGACTACCCTTAAACTTTGTCATAATTTATGGATAGTTTCTTATTAGAAATTCGAGAGTATTGACAAATTTCTTTTAATTATTAATAAACAAAATATACATTAATTTTGTCTAATAATATTTTCATTTATTATAGGTTACATTCATTGGGCCTAATATTCCAGTACATCCTCACATCTATAGTAATGGACATATTTGCTTATCGATTCTTACTGAGGACTGGTCACCAGCGCTATCCGTCCAGTCTGTGTGTCTATCTATCGTATCGATGCTCTCCAGTTGTAAGGAAAAGGTAATTTTTCTTATTTTTGTGTTGTTGTGGGTGCCCTAGTGGCATAGCTACAATTTTTGGGCCCATAAGGATATCACATTTTCACGTACCGTAGTTATGTCTTGTTGAGCCTCCAGAACAGAGCCTACAAGCTTAGCTTATTCTTATTCTTACTATGTATTTACTACGCCCTTGGGGTTCACATCCAAATTGTCTTTTAATATATAGAGCAATGATGGGATCGATAATGAATTATGAATGAAATTGTGTTAAAGTGTTTTCTTAAACATTGTTTTATAACACTTGTACTTGTATTCAATTTTAGAAACGTAACAACACCTCGATTTTTAAATTATTATTTTCTAAGGGTTGAAATTTTATTTAAATCACACAAAATTAATTATAAAATTTGATTATTCATGTCCATGATTAATAATTAAAGGAATCGTAGGGAGTTGGATATGACTTTAAAATAAATACAAAGTTTTTTTATTTAAATACGCCAAACGTTTCGTTGCTGGTTTGCAACTTCTTCAGTGGCTCATTTATTAAACTTATTTGTCTGGAGTTTTAACTAAGAGAAAAACCATTTTCAAACAATATCCTTACAAATCGGTAGTTTTTAAGGAATTTGGTGTTGGTACTTGGTGAAATATTTTTTAAAATTATTGGATAAAAAATACTTGGTAGGTTTTTTCTGTGTTTCTTAATGTGAAACCTACCAAGTATTTTTCATCCAATAATTGTTACAAATCACTCAATTTGATCAAATAATATAAAACTTAAACCTTTTAAAACAATATAAAAAAAAATTTCTTTGTTCAATTTGATTCTTTTAATTATTTTGACAGGAAACAATTACATTGTTTACCCCCCAGACCCCCCGGTAGGCCTATTTCACTTTCCAAGTTTTGACCACCCCCTGGGGTAAGATTGTTCTGCCGTACCTGCTCACCAATGAGTATCCTCTAATAAATCCGACTTGTCATTTAATATATAATTTTTATTACATGTCGGAAGGGTTGTGTTCAATCTCGGAAATCGAACCCAACTGCCAAAATTGGCAATCCAAACCATTTCAAAATCTTATGCCCAACTTTATTATTTTTATATATATAAAGTACTAATAATTTTGTTAATTTCATTTCAGAAAAGACCGCCTGATAATTCCTTTTACGTGAAAACTTGCAATAAAAATCCAAAGAAAACAAAATGGTGGTATCATGGTAAGTTAAAAAATAGTATTTAATGTTATTTATAGTAAATTAAATTAGAGAATAAAGAAAATATTTTTATTATAGACAAAAGGATCAGCCGGGGTACGAACCCGGGATCTCCATTTTTTGTTTATTTTCTAATTTAATTTAATTTATAATTGTCGTGATTGCGCCCCAGAGCAATGAAAAAAATTGGCACGTTCTGATCTAGCCATCCAGTTGACTTTACCATACACACTCTGGCCCCTCTCTTATATTTAATATTTAATAAAATTATTTATAATCATGTAGGGGGTTAGTTTTTTTATTTTTAGACTACTGGGGGCCCAGTGATTATGTATACATTGGTTGAATTCGGTTCAGGGCATAGATTTTTATTTTTTGACCCCCCCCCCCCCCCTCTAATTTTTGGTCGATATGCACCAAGATCTTAATCTCAATCCACCAAATCTACAAGTGAAATTTGGTTTTGATATTCACACTAGTTTTTGAGCTACCTCGTCCACAAAAATTTGGTAACGCACAGACTAACTAACAACCAGACTAACTTTGACAAAACAGTTATTATCTCGAAAAATTAATTTTTTCGTTGTTCACTTATTAGGGCTTTTTTGTATACCGAAATCCCATGGTTTTGCCCAATTTTTTTAATCAAGATTGTTTCAGCGGTTTTTGAAATATTTCGAAAAAAATAATAAAAAAAAAACAACACTTTTTTCATGCACGATTACAATACTTGACCATACCCTGTATGGTAAAGTAAAAATGATACATGATTATTAATTGGGAGTTATTTGAATATAGCTATTTAAAATTAAATTAGAGAATAATTGGGAAGGCGTTAGAATATAGTTATTTAAAGTTTTTAATATTAGTTTTGAGTAAAAATTGACAATTAAATAATATAAATCCACGTGACACATGGATTAATCTAATTGGGCGATCATTTTCTGTGTCTATGTCTTAGATAATATGAGAGAAGATATATAAAAATATGGTTGTTTTAAAGGCAGAAACAAATTAATTAACTACCTCGTGCCAACCTATCTTTGTATTATAACAACACCATCAAGGTCTATTATTGATAAACAGAATTCAGCTTATATGTAATGTCACCAAAAAATAATACTTATTTTTTACAATGTTAGACTAGGTATAGATAAGTTATTTAATTGAAAATGTTAATTTAGTTTTGTTAAGATTTATTGTTTATTTTAAATGGCCCTGGTGTTGTTGTAATATAATACATCGAAAGCCTTCGCATGTGGTGTAATTAATTGAGTTATTTTCATCAAGAACGGCCATATTTCCAGATCTCTTTTATAAATTATGATAAGAAAGATGTTTTTAGGATGAACCATTTATCGTGTAAATTGAAAATTAATTCAAATTATTTGATTAATTCTACTATTTTTCTTTTTTTTAAATTCAAAAAACGTCTTTTCTTATAAAAATGTAAAAAAAAAAGCAATCAACTGCAATATGGTCTCGCATTCAGAGAGTTCTGTACCCAAAAAACAAACTATAATATGTTGAAAAATTAACAAATTCTTATTTAAGGTAGTTCTTTCACAAATGCAAAAATTCAAAAAGTCTTTGAAACTTGGAATATAAGTCATTAAAAGCACATATATATTTTATATACACATACTGTTAAAATTTGAAGACGATTTACCACACCAAACATGAAATAATTGCAATTAAAAAAAGACATTTTTTTACATAGGGTAGATAGGGAAAGGGTGGGGATATGATCATTATTTTATTTTTTTTCATTGAAGGACTTTCACCATCTTGATGAAAAACTAATATTTATTAGAATAATATATTCGGAGTAACTTTGAAATTATTTACCGACTAGTTTTGATAAAAAACAAAAAAAAAACATATTTGGGCGATTATTTTTAGTGTAGCACAATGTAATCTAATCACAATGGCTTGGAAATGATCCGGCAAGTATGTGTATCCAAATAGAGATTTCGTAGTGTGAGTGGTAGAGTCACGTTAAAAAACATAACCTAAAATTTTAGTTCCGTTCATATTTATAGAGTGGTTACGAGGCTAAAACTTTTTGTGTGGATTGTCGCGAAAGAACCTCCTTAAGCTAACAGGTACAAAAATAATCTAAAACTGGCTAATTTGGCGCTCTCCCACACCTTCATTTCAGTAGAAACGAAATTAAAAACAAAATAGTCTAATTCTACTTACTGAAATCTTTACAGGGATATCTCTCCCCCATAATATTTCTTTTATTTGTTTATTTTTCTCCCACAAAAAATTCAACCCTCCCCGAAATTATACGCCGATTAAAATTTTAATAATATTTTTAATTTAGGGGAAGATTAATATACATAATTTATAAATTTCAAATTTTTATCTTATTTTGTTAATCACCTACAATTCTCTTTCAGACAGATTTACGTTGTATCGATACTAATACGTTTCTTCAGAACCCTCTCCCAAAAAAATAATTAACCAATTATGCACTTAACTCAAGATTTCCTTAAATTAAAATATACTTTAATTAAAGGGATCGTAGGGAATTGGACTTGACTTTAAATTAAATACAAAGTTTTTATTTAAATAGACCAAACTTTTCGTTGCTTGTTCGCAACTTCTTCAGTGGCTGAAATAGCGAAACAAAGCCGTTAGACATCTTTTTATTAATCAATTATTTCATTTTTTTAAAAGTACAATGGTAAGTAAGGTTAGTTTTTCTCACCTCATTTATTAAATTATTTTTGACTAAGAGAAAAACCATTTTTATAAGTTTAATAAATGATGTGAGAAAAACTAGCCTTACTTATCATTGTACTTTTGTAAAAATGAAATAATTGATTAATTGATTAATAAAAAGATGTCTAACGGCTTTGTTTAGCTATTTCAGCCACTGAAGAAGTTATGAACCAGCAACGAAACGTTTGGGCTATTTAAATAAAAACTTTGTATTTAATTTAAAGTCAAGTTCAACTCCCTACGATCCCTTTAATTATTAATCATGGACACGAATAATGAAATATTATATACTTTAATATTTTTAACAGTTTTATATATATTTTTTAATAATAAACTTTATTTTCCTTTTGTTACAGACGACACCGTATGATAGTACATCTGTGATATATAGTGTTGGAAATTCGTTAACTTTTTAGTTGTCATTAACGATAACACCACTGACTCTTGTGGACGCATTTTGTTATCTTTATATACAACAAGAAAAGCAATTCCAAAATTACAAGATGTTCTACTTCCTCTTTTCGAGAGCATTTCCATTTTGTGATTTAACGACTTGATTGAAGTGTGTGCTAGAATTAAAGACTGAGGGTTTACTATATTAATTAAACCAATTATACTTAATTTTTCTAGATTGCAACTTATACTTTCAAAATATACTATAATTTACTTATTTTTAAAGTAATTAATAGCGCATTCGGCTTAATGCACTCCTCATTAAAAACTTTTACCGTATTCGACTTAATGCACTCTCTCCGTACTCGTGCGTACTTTGAACTTCCTAAGCAGAAATGTCTAATGCGCATGCTCAGTTTGAGCGAGTTGCGAGTGCATTTGCGCATGCTCAGTTTGAGCGAGTTGCGAGTGCATTTGCGCATGCTCAGTTTGAGCGAGTTGCGAGTGCATTTGCGCATGCTCAGTTTGAGCGAGTTGCGAGTGCATTTGCGCATGCTCAGTTTGAGCGAGTTACTAGTGCATTTGCGCATGCTCAGTTTGAGCCAGTTGCGAGTGCATTAAATCGAATACGCTCTTGAAATTCCTAATGACAAATTCCTAGTGCGCATTCTAAGTGCGCCTGAGATCAATGTGAGTTCATTAAGTCAAATACGGTATATGTTAAGACGATTAATACGAGTATACATAATATCTAAAATGTTTGTTTTCGATTATAATAATTATAATATTACATTAATATACATATATGATAATGGAGTAAAAATTAATATCCTTAAATGTTAAGGACAATATCTATAAGTATTTGTAATATTTATTTTTATATTTTATTTCTGCAACTCTATACTATTAATTTCGCAATTCATAATATATTAATTCAATTTATGACATGATACATTGACATTCCAATTCTTTCTATTTTACATTTTTGGAATGTATAAAATGATTATATAATACTGCCTAAAATTCAATTATTTATTAGTATTATGTGCTTGGATCAAGGTTAATTCTCATTTTCTAAATTTAATCTTATATTCCCAAATGTAATTTTTTAAACTTATATGAATTGGTTTTGTAAATTTAAAAAATAAATTATAAAACTATATTCAAATTATTTTGTAAGACAGCTATGTTAATGCCACATCTTAGCCCTATCAAAAGAATGCAAAATAACGTTTATTCATAAGTAGAGCTTTCAGTAACATCGAAAATAAAAAAAAAAAAAAAAAACAACTGAAAAACAAAACTCCACGCAAAATTTTTAACTATTCTTTAATTAAATGTTTACGACAAAAAATTTGTTTTTACTTTATAAGTAACCTTTTTTATGTTTTCATGATTTTATTCTTTTTGTTTAATTATTTTATTTCATTATCATTTTTTGATTCCTCTATTTTTTTTTCTAAACTTAAGTTTAAATTATATTCTCCATGAAATAATTTATTTTTGTTTTTTTATTTGATGAAAATATAAAATAAATCAATGTTTAATTTTAAACTGATTAAAAAAATTTAAACATTTAAATAATATACTTTTTTTTTTAATTCACATACCTACTCCTTTACTTTCTACTTGAGTTTTTAAGGTAGTTGTTTCGCGACTAGCAAAAAGTTAATGCTAGACTATATAGAACAGTCAACAAGGATTTATAATTCATAAGCCCAAAACTTTTTGCTGTTTATGTACCGATTCTAGCCAATCCCGTGCTCGTTTGACAAATCTGGCAACACTGTCCGAGCTTGTATATATTTTATGATAGAAATTTAAGATAAAGTACATTATAATGGGAGATTTATAAAACAAAAAGTTGTTAATAAGCGATTGAAAGCTGTTGCGACAATTGCTGAAGCGAAAAAACTTCAAAAAAATTACTAAAGTTAACCCACTTTTTAGGTTAAATAAATGCGTTGTTGCCAGCTTGTTTTTAGTTTAAATTTTTCATTATACATTCATTATTATGTGTTGTAACTATGAATTAAAATTTTCTTAAAAAATGTATTAATTATTGTTTAATGTTGGTTTAGTTTTTTATAACAATAGTAAGAAGAGTTTCTTAATTATAATTAAATATTTATGTAAACTTTCCGATATCCCGTATAGTGTAATGTATAAGAGTCTGAAAAACTCTATCTTTGGAATTTAATATCTCCGGAACTATATTGTTCATAAATTTCGTTTTGCCACCAATCGATGCAGAAATATTTAAATAATATTCTAACTAAATTTTAAAAAAATCCTAAGAAAACTCATATGGTGAAACAACTACCTTAAAGCATGACTGATGGGACAGGGGTGGGGGAATTGAAGATCCCCCCCATGGCTTATAGAAAATAATACAAATGCAGAAATCCTGTCTTTTATTTTCCCTTATGCTATGCAAAAACAGATTTGCTGAAATGTGAAGATGAATTGTTAGTGGAACCTAAAATTTGGCGATAATTCGGGGTTTTTTTTACAAAACCTCTATTGAGATGAATAAAGTAATCATCTAATCATATATTCTCTCAAGCCAGAAAATAATCCTTAGCGTATACCCCAAACGAAAAATTTCTTATTCGCTTGATCTTTTTTTTTTTTTAAGGGAGAAGGTTTTTTTTCCCCCTTCCTGGCTTTTGGTCAAATTCGCTTGATCTAAACTAGCTACAAAAGTCGTTAACCTACAGCACTTAATTATTCTTTTGGTAGAATTTTCTTGAATATATCTCAGTGATAATAAAGAATATTAAAAAAAATTGATATTATCAAGTTTAATTGATTACCCCTACCCGAGGGGTGAACCGCGATTGGACTTAGGTATACACCGTCTTTGGAATTATTTGGAATTACTTTGGAATTCATTAGATAATCTATTGTCATCTATTGCCTTCTACTTGGGAATGAAAGTGGAAGTGGAAGTAGGTGTACACGATTTTAGGTCGCGGTTCACCCCTCGCCCCCACCTATAGAGAAATTTTGTTAAGGAAGAATGGTGTGGGTTCTTGGTGAAACATTTTAAATAAAGTAAAGAAATTTTTGAAAAATTTTAAATATAAAATACTAGGTAGATTTCTCATAAATAAAATTTTGAAATTTTTTTAGATACTTTAAAATTTAAAATACTAGGTAGGTTTCACACGAGGGGTGAACCGGGACCTAATATCGTGTACACCTACTTCCACTTCCACTTTCATTTTCAAGTAGAAGACAATAGATGAAGGGCCATTATCTAATGAATTCTAAAATGAATATTTGTGTCAAGTTTTATCATTTGCAAAAAAGCGTACCAAATCTGATTAAAGTTTTCACTTTATCATTTTATTTTCATATTGAAATTAAAAATAATTTAAAAATTAAATAAATTCATTCATTTTTTTTTTTTTAATTTATTTATTGCGTTTACATTTAGAATCGAATTTATTTTCTATACTTTTAAAAAAGTCAAACTTTACATATGTATATGATTCTTAATCTGTCATTTTTTCTCTGTATTGATATTTAAGCGGTTGGAGTGGTAGTTGTTGCTGTAGATGTTCCGGTATTAGTGGACGCTGTATCCGGTTCCGATTCATTAATACAAAGCCAAGGAAGACGCTTTCGAAGCTCCAATCTGAAACATAACAAATTCATAATTTTACATTAATCATTCATATATGAAAAATAATAAAATATAAAAAAATAAGAGGCGACTGTGGGTCAGTGGTCAGAGTGTCGAGTCGCTGACTCTAAGTACGCTGGTTCGAGACTGAGTCTCGGCAGTTCAGATATTTGCAGTCTCCTCCTCTTGGAAAGCAATGGCAACCTACCAAGAGTATAATTGCCTACTAACCTCTCCAAACTAGCAAAAGAAGATGATATGAAAAATGATTTAATCTTTTATCATTATAATTTACTAAGACCTATTCAAGGAGAGGATAATTTAATTGATTTCTCTTTATAAATAAGAGTTTCATTCAATATTTTAATCTAATTGTAGCTCTTCATCTTTTCTTTACTAATTCCCTCTAAAAGATAGATCCCCCAACAATCTGATTATTAGGAAGTTGTCCTATCATCCAAGGATCTAAGCATTTCTCTTCAACATATCAAATAAGATAATCTTATATTATTAAATGAGCAATTCTTGTATATATATTTCTCGAAAACGGCTCAAACGATTTCGCTAAAAATGGTGTACTTATCAAGTCTCATGAGTTATTAGTTGTGTCAAATTTTGAATCCGATTGAAATAAAGGAAGGGGGGTGTAAATTAGTCATGTCGTAAAATAAATATTTTAATCGTTCATATCTCGTCTTCGGTAAGTCACAGAGGCTTGAAATTTGAAACTTAAGCTATCTAGAGGCTACAAGAAGTACCACAAGATTTTGGCTAAAATCGAAGTACCGGAAGTTGATGTTTACGTTCATAAGAATATATCCCCCCTGCGTTTCGCAACCATAAATCTCAGAGCTACGAAATTCGAAACTTAAGCTCGATATAGGCTAGAAGGGGTAGATCAAGCTTTTGAGTCCCTTTGTAGCATTGCACAGTTGTGGGGCGCTTTTGGCGCTCCCAACACTCTGGCCTCGGTTCTGGAGTTGTTATATATACATGTACTTTAATCACAAATAGCCAAAACATCTGGCGTTATTATTTGGTCGGCTGATGAGAAGTTGCAACCTAATCTGTAAAAAAATCTGTTTTCTTTTTGTAAAGGGCTGCCCCCTTCTGCGTGGCGCAATAAATCAATCATTGAAATCGGAACACCGTAAGTGGACATTTACATGAAAGATTTTTTTTATTTTCTCAAAAACGGCACTAACGATTTTTTTTAAATTGGTGTTGGTACTTATCAAGTGTCATGAGTTATTAGTCGAGTATAGATTTTAAACCGATTGAAATAAAGGAATGGGGTGTAAATTAGGAGTGTCGTAAAATAAATATTTTAATCATTTATTATTCATTCGTCTTCGGTAAGTCGCAGAGTCTTGAAATTTGAAACTTAAGCTATTTAGTGGCAAAAAGTTACCGAGCATCGCTCGGTGCTCCAGGCACTAAGAAATAATTACCTGTAACGAGGATGGCTGATTGCATATACATAAGGATCCAAACAAGCAACGGCTTTACAAGTGAGAGCTGGTATCATCGTGACCCCAGGAGTGAGAAGATTCCTTTACAAAAGAAATAGAATAATAATGATTGTTACAAGCGATTAAATAGAAATGTTTACAACAAATCTTATTTAGAATTATTTAATATATAAATTGTAATTGATAAAATAAAATTAAAATCAAAAAGTAAAACACGTCAACTAGAACCCCTGTCTCACCATATCTGGTCCAATATTGAATGTTTATTTTTTCATAGAAAATCAAAAGAGAGATGGTCAACTAGTATTAACCCTTTAATTGCGGGTATTTTTGTAGAACCAAGCTGTCCAAACTCAAAAAAAAAAAAAAAAAAAAAAAATAGTTCATGTGTTTATTGTTATACAGTGACGTGTTTATATACCACACCCACGTCTGGCTATAATTTTAGCATGTAGTTTTAAAGGGTTAAATCAGAGGTGTTATGGATTATTTTTATTATGTTAAGAGGTGAAACAAACGTTCTGACATAATAAAAATAATCCATAGCACATCATATTTAGTAGTTGACTATCTCTCTTGATTTTAATTGCTATATATATTATTAATCCTAAATCTCGGGAAGGTATTTTTATTTTTTTTGAAATTTGACCCCTGAACGGAAAAATGGGGGATTTTTGATTTTGTGGTCTAAAACACAAAAGGCTTCGTATCTTTCTTGCCCTTGGACCAAACTCAACCAAATTTTGTATACATAGCCACTAGAAGGCTAGAAGTGTAAAAACTAACCACCCAAAATGGGGGGGGGGGGATGTCAAAAAATGAAAATTCTTGCCCATGGACCAAACTCAACCAAATTTTGTATACATAATCTGTGAGTCTCTAGGTAGCTGGAAATGCAAAAACTGGGTGTGGGGCGGGTTGGAATGCAGGGGTGGGGTTGGAATTGGTGGAAAGGGTGCGTAGTGGGGTGCAGGATGGTTGCGGAGGTGGAATGGGGTTGGGGTGCGGTGGTGGGGTTCAGGAGGCGTAGACCCCTGGCTAGCAAGATGGTCGCCTAAGACGTTATATAATAAAACTCTTACTGATCCCCGAAAGCTCCAATCATCGCCAGTACAGCATAGGGCGTCCAAGAAGCAACAAAAAGGAAACATATAGTAATTGCTGCTTTGGCTATTCGAATCTCAGCGGATGTTTGATTGGAGGCTTGATTACTTCGCAATGATTCCACGTTCATTTTTTTAGCCTGGAATTAAAAGAATATATCTGAAGTAGAAAAATG
This sequence comes from Forficula auricularia, assembly GCA_024734495.1. Taxonomy (NCBI): domain Eukaryota; kingdom Metazoa; phylum Arthropoda; class Insecta; order Dermaptera; family Forficulidae; genus Forficula; species Forficula auricularia. The sequence continues at coordinate 10,831,708 of JALMQS010000102.1, forward strand.
CATAATGAAAATCATAATTATACACAAATACAATAGTTATAAATATTGACATTACTGCTTAACAATTTTTTTTTCACTGCTTAATAATAATTAATAGAGAAATTGTCATTGCTTACTAAAATATAAGTATAAGTCAACGGATTCCAACCAGGGAGCCGCGGACTAGTGCCAGTGGAGACGTGAGAATTTTTTAATGAAAAATTAATTTATATACGCTAATATGTACAAATAAATAAAACTAAAAATAAATTTGATAAACCTTGTACCAAGAAACAACTAGCCCAGGCAAATCAAACTTCTGCTGGCCAATAAATATGAACAAGTTGGAAATAATTTTAATCGACGTTAGGAATCCCAAATAAGAGTTTGCGACGAGTTCTGGCTGGAGCTAAATTTTTGAGTGCCTAAAAACCACGAAAATTTTGGACTATTTTCAGATTTTCGCTTATAACTTGAAAACCATGCGTCTATAGAAAATGTCATTCTTACCAAAATAAAAGAGCATAAAATAACGTCAATTAAAGTTCTTAAAAGTTAAAATCAATTCAGCAGTTTAGGCAGAATCTATTGTCAAAAATAGGCAATTTTTCTTGTGACCACCTAGTGAGCATAATTCACTTTTCCGCCAGGTTGGTAAAAATTGCCTATCTTTGACGATCAATGCCTAAACGGCTAAACCGAGTTTAAATTTTAAGTACGTTATTCGACTTGAAATTTTATGCTCTTTCATTTTGATAAGAGTGAAATTTTTTGTTGGACGCATGGTTTTCGAGTTATAAGAAAATATTTGAAAATAGTCCAAAATTTTCGTAGTTTTTAGGCACCAGTCAAAAACCGTCGCAAACTCATATAACTCTTATTTGGAATACCTAACTTAAATTAAAATTATTTCCAGTTTGTGAATATTTATTGACCATCGCGCCCATTTTTAGTAGTTGTATAAAGTTTGGAAACCGCTGGATTAAGTTTTCTTTCTAATTAACAATATGGCCGCTATAAGTTTAGAAGAGGGCAGCACCGTACGGTAACTCCTGTATTTAGACAACCAGAACTGACTAACAGAACTCAAATTGCATTCTCCAGGCTCAGAAGTCCAGACTAGAAATGCAAATTTATACAAATAATTTCTAGAGGAATAGTTGTTTAATTAAAATTTTAATTGATAGGTTCTTTTTATTTTTATTTTATGTAACTAAATTCTCACTAAATTTGTTTAAAAACTAGAAACCGGATATTTTTGCTATAACATTTTTTTGCACTAAAAACCATACATTTCGCAAAGTTTAGCTAAATTAATGAGATTTATTTAAATAATTTGATTTTAAGAAGGTCAAAAAGCCTCTTCTTCTTCTTTAAGTGCCATATCAGGTCTCCCTGACGTTTCGGCTCCTCTCCACATATACCTGTTCTGAGTGTGTTTAGCTGTTTTTACAGAGATATACGGGACCTACTTTTTAACGCCGGTTCCGAAAAGGTAGAGGTTACTAGGCAATTATACTCTTGGTAGGTTACAATTGCTTTCCAAGAGGAGGCGACTGCAAATATCTAATCTGCCGAGACTCAGACTCGAACCAGCGTATTTCAGGCCAGCGGCCCGACACTCTAGCCACTGACCCACAGTCGCCTCAAAAAGCTTCACCTTGTGAAAAGACTTAGCAAGTTAATATCGAACAAACGATAATTTTTGATGAAACTTTCTTTTCAATTCAATTGAAGTTTTCAAAATAGTTTTTAATCTGTTTATTTAAAATATCAAGGTGGATTATAATTTTTCTATTTCTTTTTTTAATAAATCACCATAAGATAGATATTTTTCTTGGATTGCGTGTCAAACCCTCCGGAAAGTTGTCTCATCCTTTATTATATATTTATAAATGTATTCTATGTTCGTTTCTAATTCTCGCTAATAATTTCAAATTTTTTCCATCTTTTTTATTTTTTCCAATTAATTCAACTCAATGTGGAATTTCTTAAACAAAATGGATAATAACGTGATATTTATAGACCGTTTAAGTAAATAAAAGTTAGAAAGAAAAGAGATCGATTTCAAATGCGACCAAAAGTTGATCTTATCTTATTTCGCTGACCTTCACCCATTTAGGGACAATTCATTAACCCAAATGATTATTCACTGTTAAACTAAGTGCTTTGAAATTTTCTGAATTAACGATTGTTTTGCGGTAGCAATACGTATAGAAAACAAATTCATTCGATCAATAATAATTAATGGATTGAAATGCTAAACACTCATTAGCTTTAATAGGAAGGTTTTTGTTTTCCTTAGAGTAGCAGAGTTGTTGATTCACAAAGAGAAACAAAGAGGTTGTCCTTTTCTTGATGCAAATAAACACACACACACACACACACACACACACACACACACACACACACACATATATATATATATATATATCGAAATTATATATCTGTATATATAATTTATTTGTTTGGGACTATAGTTTCGAAGGCTTGTCCCTCATCATCAGTCTTTTTAATTATAAATATTATTTTTCATGGGATCAGTATCACGGGGATATTGAAAATTTTTGAAATTTTTTCTCTTCTTTCTCAGCTGAATAGCCTGGTAGAATTAAAAAACATTTTTGGGTACACATCCATATATTTATCTTTTTCTAAAAAAGAACGGCCGAACAATTGAGGTTGTTTTGACAGTAAATTTTAATCAGGTTGCTATTTGCCAATTCGAATCTGTTATTTAAATAGAGGTCAGAATTCTTGTTATATGACTTCAGAATTTCTAAAGATTCAATGTCGCTAATTAATTTTGCATTTTTCTCTGCTTTAATTAATCTAATTCCTGTACCTTCTGGGAACGAGTGATTGTTTGAATTTAGATGTAGAGCTAGTGAATTCTCCTTTTTTTTTATTTCTAAAATCCCTGAAATGTTCTTTCAATCGAATTTTTAAATTACGTTCTGTTTTCCCTTCATTGATCGAAAGATAGAAAACCTAACTCATAGTAAATTAATATCTCATAAAATATTTATTTACTTTTATCTTTATTAAAGATGTTTCACCTTGCACCAACACCATAATCTCTATTAATTATTCCCTTCTAGTGCCAAAATATTTGCATTTTTAAAGCCAAGTTATATTTTGGTCTTTTTAGCTTTAAAAACCTGTTAAAAAAATAAAGAAAACTAGAAAAAATCGAATATTTATATAAGAAGGTCTCAACGGGTTGTAGCTATTGAGCTGTAATTTGGAACAAATGTTTAAATTAGTAACTTCAGCTTTTTGCCAAGTTTCAACTTTCTAGTTCCAAACTTTCGCTTTCAGAGAGCATACCCAACAGGGTGGTCCTTATTTTGTGTATTTTCAAATTTTTACGCAGACAAGGGCCCATATGGTTCGAAATAAATAAAAAATATCTCTATCTCAATTATAACCTGTGCCCCCAGCGATGTAAGTTTCTCATCTAAATAACATGGGGTTTTTGCCATTGAAAGATCAATTTTTTATTCCGGCCAAAGTAATAGTTTAAAAAATTTGAAACTCAGTAGACTTTATCCTTATAATATTATATAATAATATTATAATTGCTATCCATCAGAATTATTATAGATTTTTAGCTATTATAATTTTGGAGTTACAGCTAGATAAAATACTGTTATATCTTAGTGTTACTAAGTTAAAGATTCCAAGATTATAATAGCCAAAAATCTGTAAAAATTCTGAGAGATAGTTACTATAATAAGGATAAAGTCTACAGAGTTTCAAATTTTTTGAACCATTACTTTGGCATGAATAAAAAATTGATCTGAACCATATGAGCCGTTGTCAGCGTAAAAATTCGAAAATACCTACATAAAATAAGGACCACCCTAATATCCACTCTTATGATAATTTTATTTATTATAGATTATATTTTTGTCAAAAAATTATGTTAATAAACTTATGATTTTGACTGAGAAAAAATAAGATAAAAAAGGCACAGTGTAAAAATTTGGTGTTAAAAATTGTATATATTCCCAAAGTTTTGTATTTTAGGTACTTATGTGACCTAGTTTTGAATAGTTTACTTTTTTCTCCAATTTAGAAATTTGAATTTTTTGAAATCCCTACATTTTAATAATCTTTCTCAGAATTATTGATATTTTATCCACTCGTAGTATCAAAGGATTGCATGTAAGTAACAATTAAAAAAGTATATATCTTTAGTCTATAATTATACTTAGTAAATATTAAATTATACATATTTCATGCTAGTAGTAGCTAATACTAAATATAAGTTACTTTTATTTATTATTTATTTAATTCATAATCCACTATTGATAACTGGAAGTTGCAGATACGCCAACTGGTGGTCAAAGCTTGAACTATCCCAATTGGGTCTTCTGACATGCTAATTGATCAGTGTTTAAATGACATAAACAAAAATCAAACCTATTTATTAAATAGTATTCTTTAATTATGCATATGACATTTGTGACAGCGAGCCAATTGTCTTAGTTTCAATTTCTACCACATGTCGACAACACCATACTTAACATTTACCGAGGGGTGAACCGCGACCTAAAATTGTGTACACCTACTTCCACTTTCATTTCCAAGTAGAAGACAATAGATGACTATAGATTATCTAATGAATTCCAAAGTAATTCCAAATAATTCCAAAGACGATGTACACCTAATTCCAATCACGGTTCACCCTTCGCCATTTACCAATGGCAATGGAAACCTATTTTTACTCGGTACGCCAGGGATTGGACAAATATATATCTCTTATCTATGATATAGCCCGTGGGGTGACCTAATATGCTGTACACCTACTTCCACTTCTACTTCCAAATATTTCCAAGTACTTCCAAATATATCCAAGTAATTCCAAATATTTCCAAGTACTTCCAAATATTTCCAAGTACTTCCAAATGTTTCCAAGTACTTCCAAATGTTTCCAAGTAATTCCAAAATACTTCCAAAGAGGTGTACACCTACTTCCAATCGCGGATCACCCCTCGATATAGCCTATAAGAAAAAATTCCCTCCCTCCTCGCCTTAAGTACTCTTGAAGAACTCTGTGAGGGTGTGTTCAACTGGTTGCATAAATACAGGCGCCTCGACTTATTTACTTAATCCGGTAGAATTAAATGAAACTCACCTGTTCTTTTAACGTTTTCTCGTGGTTTACAACGTGACTGACAATTTGCGAATAAAAGTAAATGATGAGTGACATTGGAAAGACATAGGAGAAAATGAAGATCGTGATAACAAAGTAACGAATATTGTCCGTGCGAGTTAAATAGTCGAAGGAACAGCTGGTCAAATAACCCTCTGTAACAAAAGTAAAGTAAAAAATTTCTATTTGTTTAGATAATTTATTCAATTTTAGTATATTTTAAATAATGAAATAAATAAAAATTTTTAATTAATTTTTAATTTATATTTTAGCTGATTTATTCTGTAAAATCTTCATAAATCACGAATTAAGGCCGGTTCAGACGAAGCTTTTTCTCTTGTTCGAGTAACTGTACATTTGGAGGCATGGAGGGGGGTCGAAATGACGTCACTCCGGACTGTCTCAGTACCATGTTTGCTTGATTCAAAAGATAGATCATGTTATAAAAAAAGTTAAGCTACTCGAAACTGGCAGAGGCCAGCCAATCGGAAAGAATTATTTTATCACGTGGGTGACATCAGCTGATATCACAGAATACCTGATATTTTGTTTCTCAATGTTCAACTCTTTACTGCAATGAATAAAGAGAATATGCCTTCCATATTCCAAAATTGGACCCAAGAACAAATTGAAATATTAATTGATACCTTTAAAGAGGAGCAGTGTTTATATGCATTCATTGTCTGGGCTGACACTTGCGCGTGCAACCTAGCCGGCCAGCTTGAATTAATTTCTGAAAAAGCCTCGTGTGAACCCAACAGACGAAAATCCAGCCTGACTGAACTAGCTTCAAATTGCAAGTAGGGCGAACAAGTTAGTAGAAGAAAAAGCCTCGTGTCCGCCAGCCTTTAGAGTGCGTTTACTTTGAAGCCACGATAAAAGAAATGTTTCATTTTTCACATTTTTCAGTACTACTGAAGATGGTCAACCAGAGGTGACCGAAACTGTTTGGTGAATCAATAAAATAAATAATAATCCTATACCACTAAAGCGCATTTGTGCCTGCCTCTGTAAGTATCTATGAATCTAAGAATCTATATCCGTCCCCCAACAAAAACAGTCGTCATGCTTACCAATTTGAATGAAATTATCTATATACTAGCTGCAAGGCTCTCCTTCAGCTGCCTTCTTGCAAGCCAGGGGGCTCGCACCCTGGACCTCCACCCGAAGCCCACTAAGCACCCCCACTCACCCCACCACCCCAATGTACAGACAAAACCTTAATTTTATATATATAGATTTCATTTAAATTGGTAACCATTACGACTGTTTTTGTTGGGGGACGGACATAGATACATAGATAGATAGGTACATTATTACATACAGAGGCAGGCACAAATGCGCCTTAGTAGTATCATTATTATTGAGTATACAGTCCTAAGACTGGTTTGATGTAACAATCCGTTTCCACTCGACTCTGTCCCCCGCCAGCTGTTTGACCTCTCTAAATGTCTGGCATCCCATATCCCCAATTATTTGGTTGAAATATTCTAATCTGGGTCTTCCCCTTCCCCCTTTCTTTCCCACCTCCCCCTCCAAGATATCCCTAAGCAGTCCCCCATGTCTCAGTGTGTGCCCCATCATCTGACCTTTTCTCTTCTTCAGACTCTTCCACAAGGTTCTTTTTTCTCCGATTCTTCCAAGAACTTCTTCATTTGTAATTTTATCCATCCATTTGATATTCATCATTCTTCTGTAGCACCACATTTCGAAAGCCTCTAATCTCTTTCTCTCCGCTTTTATAATTGTCCAGGTTTCACACCCGTACATGGCTATGCTCCATAGATATGTCTTCAATAGCAACTTCCTGTTTTCTAAGCTGATTGAGGAGGAGCATAGTAGTTTTTGTTTTGAATTAAACCCCATTTTTGCTTGGGCAATTCTTAATTTAATTTCGTTACCGCTCCTCCCATCCCATGTTATTTTACTTCCTAGGTAGCGGAATTCCTTTTAGTAGTATAGGATATAAAATTAAGGTTTTGTCTGTACATTGGGGTAGTGGTGTGGGTGGGGTTCTGGGTGGGTTGGGGGGGGGGGAGTGGGGTTCGAGAGGTGGGGTCCAGGGGGCGAGCCCCCTGGCTAGCAAGAGGGCCGCCGAAGGTGGGCCTTGCAGCTAGTAATTAATTGAAATTATTGTCTTTTATTAGTTTGGGACTAAAAAAACCCTTCAATTTAAAAAGAATTTAAATTAAGTCACTTATGTTTTGGAAGAATCTTATTTATTGTTAGAGTCCGTGGCTTTGACGAAACTGTATTAGATGGAGGAGGTATCAGCCAAAGATGGAATCACTGAGTTCAATAAAACACCTTTTATTAAACCCATTATTTTAGGTGTTTTATTGAACCCAGTGATTCCATCTTTGGCTGATACCTCCTCCTTCATCTAATACAGAATCTTATTTATTTAGCACTTAAGCGTTCCGTATCAATGCTGGGCAATTATGGCAACCTTACCAATAATAATCATTTAAAGGAAGTACGGTAAGAACACTCACCAGGCACGAAGCGCCCCCATATCTCGAAGAAGGGCATGACCGCCCATGGGACCGTATATGCCCAGCAGAGAAGGACGAGCAACACGGCCTTACCAATGGTCAAATGACCATCAAAAGGCCTGGCAATTACCCGGTATCTGTCGAAGGCGATACAAGCATTGGTGAAGGCTGCGCCAATGCCGCTCAGCGATCCGACAAAGGCAAATATCTTACAGGCTAGTGGTCCAGCGGCGAAACCCAAATTAAAGGAGTTGTATATGAAGATTGGCGTTTTCAGCATCATAATAAAATCACAGAATGCCAAATTGACTACGAGAATGTTCGAAGGAGTTCGGAGAGTTTTAGCACTGTCAAGAAATACAAAATAACACACCAAGTTAATATAATCCGAATGTCTTATTAAACAAATTAATAAACCTGCGAATTCTCAAAATTAAAAAAATAAGAATTCTCTTCTAGACCAAATACCTAATTTATTTGGTTATTGTTTTAAATTGGTTGGCTTCGGATACTAAGTTCGTTTAGCCAGTTTTTAGTGAGTATGATAGTTTTATCATGGGCTAGCAGTGTTAGTGAAGGAGCCGAGTCTAATTTTTTTATTCCGCAGGGAGAAAGGCCTGAACTTGGGCCCCCTGCTACAACATCGTCATCAAGACAACGATGCAGTAGCAGTTCTCTATCGCGCGCGGCTACCCGACTCCGCCAAATAATTTATATCGAGGGGTGAACAGCGACCTAAAATCGTGTACCCCTACTTCCACTTTCATTTCAAAGTAGAAGACAATAGATGACAATAGATTACCTAATGAATTCCAAAGTAATTCCAAATACTTCCAAAGACAGTGTACACCTAATTCCAATTGCGGTTCACCCCTCGATTTATATTATGAATAAAAGTTTTTAATTTTTTTAAAAAATATGTTTTTTAAAAATTCTAATTTTACATAATGAAGAATTTAAAGGAAGAATCAATTATCTTTTTTATTTTTTTCATGTTAGAATGGACCGCTCGCCTCCGGGAGTCGAACCTAAGTGCCAAACTTTCATTTCTGGCAGTGGGCTTAACTCTATATACCAAATAAAATATATAGGTATATAATAAAATCTTTCATTCGGTCTTCGAATTCTTGCAATCGATGTCCATCAGCTGCACTTTTTTCAAATGAAAACAAAAAACAGCGCTTGAGCAAATTGAGTTTTGTTGCCACAAAGGTTAACATGGTTAGAGCACAAGGAAAGTATGTTGCTTACACTTCAGCGAAATGATAGATACTGATTTTTATAGTGAAATGATGACGCTTTAACATGAATATAGTTACAAGATGATCCGATGCGATTTAATGCTAGTTACGCCATCTTTTGTAAATCCCTCAAAACCTATTTGTACACCTAATATTTTGGCGAAAACAATCCTCTAGTGACGTTAGAATTAAGAAAAATTTAATATTAAGGAAATACTTTCAGCGAAGATGTAATTTTGGAAAATATATTTTTCAGATTTAAAAAAACTCACTTATTTTTTAGTATAACTTTTATTAAAAAAAGTTAAAAAGTAAAATGTAATGATATGATTAAATTGGAATAGTTTTCTCACCTGGTAAAAATCCAAAGGACGAGGCCATTGCCTAGAGTTGCAATTATAAAGAAGAAGAAATAGAGCATTCCCAAAAAATATTGCATTAGAGGCTGAGGCTCAGGGAATCCTGAAAGCCAATGCTCGGGTATATAGGGCAGTTCATCTTGAGGAATATCCCAACCGAGAAGATCCGGTTTGAATCTTAATAATTTAATAAAGAGATTTCATTAAATTCTTTTGAAAATGTATTTATAATTTTGAAGTAATTAATATTTTTTTTTTAAATCTCATAAATAAAAAAATTAAATTAATTCAAGACCTTAATTTCTCTTGAAATTCAAGCTGAAAATTTTAAAAAAATAATTAAAAAGATGCATTTTAGAAGTATAGGTAGGATTTAATGGCCAATTGATGGAAAGTCCACTGAGCCAAAAAAGATTGTGTTGTCATTCTCCGAGTACATTAATTGAGTATATCTCGAGGGGTGAACCGCGACCTAAAATCGTATACACCTACTTCCACTTTCACTTTCATTTCTAAGTAGAAGACAATAGATTATCTAATGAATTCCAAAGTAATTCCAAAGACGGTGTACACCTAATTCCAATCGCGGTTCACCCCTCGGTATATCCTTACCTTGGTTCTAAAAGCGCAAATGTCCGAATTTAAAGAATTTGAGCCATAGAGATACACAAGTGTACTCTAGCTGCGGCCTAATATGATTTCAAAAAGTTACCTAGAACTTCTATTAAAGCAGTGGTTGTTATAATATAATTTAAAAGGAATTCAAAATTAGAAGAAAAAAATGTAAACTTTTTCAAAACTCACTACAATTTCCACATATTTTAGTTATTTTACAATTTTTGTTTGCATACGACTTAAGTTAGAAAGCTGAAACTTGACAAAGAGTGGCAGCTTTCAATACATAATTGTGTGCTAAATTTCAGCTAATTAGAACTTTTCATATAACATTTCAATTTAATCTGATTTTCTATTGGAAGTTCTGTAGCTAGAAATCCCAAAATCAATACAAACATTTTAGCACCAGAATGAACTATCTACGATCTTCCGTTGAGTATTGTAATCCAGACAAACAGACACCCGGATAGTTCGATAAAATCATACTTGAATAAACAAATAAAAAAATCACTGTATTGGGAACCATGGTAGGGGCGTGGCTTAATTTGTTGCCGCCTAGTGGTTGAAAAATGAACTACTCATTGTAGGTCACTTTAACCAGCGATAAGCGAAATTATAAGAAATTTTTTTAATAATTCGAATAAAAATAAAAGAAATATGCAAATTTATTAGTAGTACACCTATACTAGTATACAATTTTAGTGCTGGGGAAAATTTAATTGATCGGGGTCATGTATTAAATTGTGTACAAAGGTGTATACTAATAGTGAAAGTGACACACTCCATATAATTGCATTGGATAAAATCATGCTTGAATAAACAAACTGTACTGGGAACCTTGGTAGAGGCGTGGCTTAATTTTTTGCCGCCTAGTGGTCGAAAAATGAACTCATTGTAGGTCGGTTATAACCAGCGATAAGCCAAATTATAAGTACAATTTTTAATAATGCGAATGACAATAAAATAAATATGAAAAATTTATTAGTAGAAATCTCTACTATAGAAATTTTACTGTTGGGGAAAATTTAATTGTTCTGGGTAACGTATTAAATTGTGGCAAAGTGGATACTAATAGTGAAAGCGACACACTCCATATAATTGCATTTTGTTTACAAAAAACATCATCTTCTAATCACAATCAGTAAAATAAATATGTAGTTACCCAAAACTTAACAAAGTACACACAGACCCTTTTATGATCAAGATACAGATAGCTATATGTTATTTGGACAGAATATTACAAAAACATTCTCTTACCTGACAGCTTCAGGTCTTAAGACCCACGTTTCGTTTTTCGCCATCAAATGTCTCATCTGCGTCCTCTTTTAGCTAGACTAACCCTAAAATTAAAGATCGCTTGCCTTTTTATAAATCTCTGCAATTAAGGCTTAAGCTATAAATCCGTGAAGCGGTAGGAGTGTATTTAAGTCTCCGTCAGCATTTTTTACAATCTATTATCGCATTTATTTAATCTGATTCTGATTCTATTCAGGAAATCGAAAGTAGAATGAATGAATGAATGACGCTCTTAAATTATTCTTTTTATTTCAATAGAAATATATATAAGTATAATATATATATCTACAAATTGTTTATTAGAAATCATTTAACAAAGTATTCTTTTTTTTTTAATATATTTTGTTTTTTTGTTTATTGCTTGAAATAATTAAGCGTGCAGGAAACATTTCTGTTTCTCTATAATTACTAATCATAAATATAGCAAATTCTTTATCTATTATATAAGAATAGTTCAATTTCAAGTTCAAAATCACACTTGGTTGTCAATCACTTTTCATTTAATTATATATAAATATAATATTATAAAATCTTTCAGAAGCTCGTTGTGTAGTTATAAAATATTTAAAATATATTTATAGGAATTATTGATAATAATTATGTACAATATTGTGTAATTATGAGCTGGCCTTTTGTGATCAAACTTTCTGTATTCTGACACTCAGCTAGATAACAAATACTGAGAGATGAACCGCGACCAAATATCGTGTACACCTACTTCCACTTCCACTTTCATTTCCAAGTAGAAGACAATAGATAAAGGGGCATTATCTAATGAATTCCAAAATAATTCCAAAGAAGTGTACACCTAATTCCAATCGCGGTTCACCCCTCGGCAAATACATACATTGGCTTTGGAGATAATTGATTTTTTTTTATTCTTAATTATTTTATTGTCAGGTTGCTTATCGTGATGTGTTTTCGAAGTTAGACTTATCATAGAATATAAATAGAAAATTAAATGAAATTTTGAAAAAGTCCACGATTTGACCAAAATCTTGCAATCATATTTCGAATTGATATTAACTTTATAAAACTTAAGTTTTATAGTAGATATTTAATTTCTATGAGATTTACCGTTTTTAAGTTAGCTTATATACGAACATACAGGGAGAAACAACAATGACTTGAGCCAATTTTTGGGCTTTGGAGATCAGATAACATGAATTCTTGTTGAAAATTTGAACAGTGTCTATAAAAATTATTGTATAGTTTCAAACGAGGTGTGAATTCCAAAATAATTTCACATAATTCCAAAGAAGTGTACACCTAATTCCAATCAAGGTTCACCCCTCGACAAATACATACATTGGCTTTGGAGATAATTGATTTTTTTTTCTTAATTATTTTATTGTCGGGTTGCTTATCGTGAGGTGTTTTCGAAATTAGACTTATCATAGAATATAAATAGAAAATTAAATGAAATTTTTTTAATTAATCTTCCTCTAATATAATGCATTTTTATATTGAAACTAGCTGACGAACGGGCCTTCGACTCGGCGTCACATAGCCCCTGGCGGGGAGCGTCTCGTTCATACCAATTTAATAATTGAAATTTAAAATGATACTGTGAGTATTGAAAGAATCGTAGAGTAATATAGAGTGGAAGGCTCCATAAGGAGCCAATGTATTTTAGCGTATACGAGTTACAGAGCTCTCTGGCGAGACAAGGGCAAAACCATTGGGCAATAAAATGGCGGAAACCACTCTCTTCGGGGAAAATTTTGGTGACATTAAGAGTAAAAATACGCTTATATATATAACATAAAGGGTATGTCTTTTATCTATGACAAAGGCTTTGAATGTTCTATGATCTTTGGATAGCTCCTAAGAACTAAGAGTTTGCTAAGTGCAGTAGCTAGAGAGCGCTTTTTCTATATACGGTAGCCTTCCACTCTATATTACTTTATGGAAAGAATGTGCTGAATGAAATTGATTCAACAATAAGGAAAGATTTATTTAACACATTGGCTAAGCACGATCACTATCTGACCAATCAGAATCGTTCTGATAATTTAACGCTTTGCCATTGGCTATGCACTGGCCAATCAGATCGTTTGGAGCATACAAACATATATACATACTTTTCCATTCCATTGAAATACCAAGATAGGGTTCGATTCGATTGAGCTAAAATTTTCTATATTTAATAGAAATTTCATTTAATATTCTATTTACTTACATTTTATTATTACTTTTTGAAGCCAATTATTTAAACAAAAGAAATGAACTTAAACCTGCATTTAATGGATTCCAACAAAAACATTCAAATTTTCAATAATTTCTGCACACCACAGAGTTTTGGAAAACTGTATACCACCCCTCAAAGCTGACTTCACGGCGGTTATTGTTTGAGGCTATATTATTTGGTGCATAGAGTAATATAGAGTGGAAGGCTCCATAAGGAGCCAATGTATTTTAGAGTATACGAGTTACAGAGCTCTCTGGCGAGTCCAGGGCAAAACCATTGGGCAATAAAATGGCGGAATCCGCTCTCTTCGAGGCAAATTTTGGTGACATTATCAAGAGTAAAAAACACGCTTATATATTTATATAACATAAAGGGTATGTATCTTTTATCTATGACAAAGGCTTTGAATGTTACATGATCTTTGGGATGGCTCTTAAGAACCAAGAGTTTTCGCCCTGCAGTCGCTAGAGAGCGCTTTTTCTATATACGGTAGCCTTCCACTCTATATTACTCTATGATTGAACAAATTATTTACAAAAAGTACATTTTAGGATTTGAAATCAACAAATCATAGTCATAAACAGAGCCACTGTGATGTGACTCTAATGAAAATGCATGGGAAAATTCCTTGAGAAACTTCACAAATTAATTTTTAATTTTTCAAGTTTATACAATAATTTTGATCAAATCTTTAAAATAACAACATTTAATAAACAGATAAATTTAATTTCATTTTTCCTATATTCTGTAATTTTATTTTTGGGTCCATTCAAAGCGGGTTTTGACCCTCGGAGGGTTAATTTCGTTATTGCAATCAAGTTGATAAATTGTGCTTTAGATTATATTATTTAATAGATATAAATTAAATTATTTCAATTATAGGATTAAAATTAAAGTGAGCCTTTCGAGACTATAATCTCGTTATATTTGATTAAGGCAGCCAATCATTGATCAATCATTTTTTTTCTTAAACAAAATTTATTGAAAAATTTTAATCTTGAATCTTTCTTAATAAACATTTTTTAATTAAAAACATTCTAAGAAAATTTCTTGGCAAACTTCAAAAATTAATTTTTTAATTTTTCAAGTTTATAATATTTTCTACAATTTTGATCAAATCTTTAAAATAACAACATATAATAAACAGATTTTAATGCTTTTATTGAATTTATTATTTGCTGCTTTTTGAAAAAAAAAAAACAAAAAAAAAAAAACGATATACTTCAATGGCGACCGGGGACATTACAACCAGAGGATGCTGTCTAAAAAAGAACCCTTTAATTTTTTAAATATCATTTCATTTTTCTCAGCATCCATGGATCACATGCCCCGTGCTAGCCAGGGGGGATAGGGGGACTTAGAGTGACTTTATAGGGAGAGTGGAAACACGTAGGGTCATCCGCCATTTTTAGTCTTTTTTGAAATTGAAGAATATTAGGAAATTTAAGAAAATTAATATTTAAACACATTCTATACACATATTAAAGATTATTTAATTAAAAATAAAATGAAATAATAATAATATTATCTTAAATTTCCTAATATTATTTAGCTTAAAATACGACTAAAATGGCGGATGGGCCTACGTGTCCCTTTGCCTAAATAGCTTTTTGATCCCCTGTCCTAAAATCGTGAAAAAATCTCATAAACAAAAACAATTAAAATTTGTTTTAATGTAGTCAACAAAACCAAAATTATACTAAATTATTTTCTCTCGGAATGAATAATTTTAATATCCTTATAGAAGAAGATATTGGCATATTGAATCTAGCTAGTTATTTTTACAGATATAATTAAAAAAAAAAAAAAAAAAAGAAGGGGGGGTCAGATAGGCTAGAGGTTAGCGTGCCAGCCTGCTAACCAGAGGACCAGGGTTCGAATCCGACTCGAGGCATTCAGCTAAAATCTGACCCCGGGGGTAGAGACAAATTTAGAAAAAATATAATTAGTATCTTAAATTGGCTTATGGCTAGAAAGGCCGAAAAGCCAAAAAAAAAAAAAAAAAAAAAAAAAATACAAATAATTTTTGAAATATTTTTGAAATGAATGTTTTAAAGAAAAAAATCTATGTTAATTTGAAAATCATTCTCTTAGAAATACTCTCAGAAATCTCCCCAGTGTGAAACCAGCTCAGAAATGGCGCGTCTGTTACTGTTTTAGTATAATATTTTGTAATTTTGTAATTTTTTTGAAATTAAAACGTAATGATTTAGTATAATTTTTATAAAAAAAAAAAAAAAAAATAAAAGCGACTTCAAAATTATATAAACAAAACAAAGAAATAAACAGGTTCATAAAAAAAGAAGTTATGGGTGAACATACATAACAAAAAAAAGGTCCAATACCAATGAAATTTAGTTTTTTACCAATTGGAAACTATACTGTACACAATGCAAAAAAATCATCAAAATCGGTTCACAATTGGCGAAGAAATCGAGTAACAGACACAAAAAATTCAGTCGAATTGAGAACCTCCTCCTTTTATGAAGTCGGTGCAATTTCTTGTTTCCCAAAAACATGTATTTTTAAAAAAATAAATTTGTATTAAAAATATTCCAAATTTTGAATATTTTTGAACCCAGGTTAGATTTTCCAAAATTTTCCGGTTACCGTCAGACCCCACCTAGCGCCCCATCACACTACTTTGTCCCCCTCCCTTCAGAGGTAACCAGCACGGGCCTGGCCACTGATATACATTTAAAAATAATTTAATTATTTAATGACCCTCTTTTAAATTTGTGTGTTATTCTGAAATCCATTTTAATAAAAGTAGCACATGAATGTAAGGCTTGCTGAAGAATCCCGATTCGAAGAGATAATGGCTCCATTTGATTATTTGTAGTCTCCGGTGTAGTGTAGGGTAGTTGAGAGATAAATTTCCAAAGCGCATTCAACACAATCTGAACGACTTCGCCTTCCAAGTTTTCTCGGATAAGGTTACATATACTTGCCACAGGCATCTCGAGCGACGAATATTGCTCTGTGAAAAAGAAATTATATTTATAAGATACCCTTTGTTTTTAATTAAAGACCCACTAAATAAGGTTTTTGTATTTATAGCTTTTTAACTTAGAATTCAATTTCAATTTTTTTTCTTTTTAAATGATATTTATTGATGCTAGAAAGAGTGACAATAGGGCGCCTATAGACCAGGATTAACCCTGCATCTTGAAAAGAATAAGGAGAATAAGGGCCAGTTGTATGTCGGTTGGTAAACTCTTTTTAAACGTTGATCATCATCATTGAGTATACAGTCCTAAGACTGGTTTGATGCAACAATCCATCTCCACTCGACTCTGTCCCCCTCCAGCTGTTTGACCTCTCTAAATGTCTGGCATCCCATATCCCCAATTATTTGGTTGAAATATTCTAATCTGGGTCTTCCCCTTTTCTTTCCCACCCCCCCTCCAAGATATCCCTAAGCAGTCCCCCATGTCTCAGTGTGTGCCCCATCATCTGACCTCTTCTCTTCTTTAGACTCTAAACGTTGACAAAGTGTAAATCCTTAGAATTCACCTTGTGCCCGACGGGATGACCAGTCAGATGAAAGTGCCTGTCATCTGATTTGCCATCTCTCCGGGCACAAGGTGAATTCTAAGGATTTACTCTTTGTCAACGTTTAAAAAGACTTTACCAACCGACATACAACTGGCCCTAAGAAGAAATTCGATAGTTTGAGTTGGAATCGTAGATACCTTTGGAAGTAGGTCTGGAACAAGTGAAGGAATACAAAGGCGGGAAGAGAGTTCCATTCTCTAATAGTCATAGGGATAAATGAATTGGCGAATACGTTAGTTAGACTATTCAATTTTACAGTAAAGGGGTGTAGGCGGTTCGCGAATCGAGTGTTACATAGAAAGAAATATAATTTATTTGTTAAAGACTATAGTTTCCAAAATTTGAAGGAATTTGTTTGTTGTGTGACCATATTCAAGAGTGGACCAAACTTGAGCTTCGTATATATGAGTGGGCGTAAAATAAAGTCAATATTCCAAATTTTCTCGAATTTAAGCGTTCCCAAATGATTTAAAAGAGCTTTTTACTCTCTGCCCAAGGGATTAAAACTTGGAAGGAGTGTTACTTTCGTTTGCCAATAGGCTTCTTGGCTTGAAACCAGAGTAAGCATGGATTAGTTAAATGAGGGGTTTGATCGGCATCTCTTCTAAGAATAAATGAGGACTGGAAAAGCTAAATGATCTAAGGGACATTTTTACTTTTTTTTGGTTTTTCACCTCTAACAGTTCCAAGTCCTTGCGCCAATACCTCGCTATGAGATCTATGTTCCTAGTAGTTGAAACAGTGTCTAACACAGAATGCGCTAGTCCTATGTTCAGTCAG
Source organism: Forficula auricularia (assembly GCA_024734495.1). NCBI lineage: Eukaryota > Metazoa > Arthropoda > Insecta > Dermaptera > Forficulidae > Forficula > Forficula auricularia. The sequence continues at coordinate 10,849,383 of JALMQS010000102.1, forward strand.
GACAGGTTGTGGGATTTTTTCACTTTCTGAAAATTTTTACTTTTGGATCATTTAGCTTTTCCAGTCTTCAAATGAGTCAGTGTTACTGATTTTGGATTTGGTAGTGAAATGTTCACGTTCAAGAGTGACATATTAAAAATCTTATCTATAATACTTACCAAAAATTTTTTTTTCGTTTTGATGCCATTGTAGCAGAGTTTGTCTTCCAGGACCTGGAGGTCGATCGCCACCCAAACGATAATATAACATTCGTTCCAGTATCCCTCCCACAGGAACACCGTCTGAATTTCCGTTTTCTAAAATTCTAACTCTAGTCAAACGCAAACAGTCCAAACACGCCTGGGCGTATTGCCGGGTCAGCTCCATGCAAGGACCGTAGAGAACCAGCTGATGGCTAGGAATAGCAAGGAGACAGCCTTCACAACCATTAGTCATTTTTGCTTCTACGTTGATCAAATCTATTTGGAAAGATTCTAAAAAATGGATATCTTCCTTTGAAACAGCCTCTAAAAGACCAATATCTTTTTGTCGTAATCGAAATTTTGTCAGCTCCGGCAAAACTGCACTTGTAATTATTAAAAAAGACTCTTTTTCAGAAGTGGACTCGAGAACAAGCTCAACGCTTTGGTGGATTTCTTCCTCAGTGTAACTATTATCACAGCCACTATCACCAACTTGCATGAGCAAAACTCTTCTTTTTGAGGATTTGCTTTTACATTTCAAATCCCGCTCAAGCCAAAAACCTTTTATAATTTCAGATTCATTGATTGATCGGAATCCAAAAAATTTTACTAAATATGAATAATTTTTTATTAAATAATCTATAATTTGAATTGAAATTGAATGGGGTGTATTCGAAGAAGCTTTGAGCCACATGAGAAATCGCTCGTCCAGAATACGCGCAACGCTTGGTGTAAATCGGGTGGCAAAAAAAGTCGGCACAAATTTATTTAAATCGTTAAAAGGAAGCATTTCACTAGTTTCTAGTTTATTTGTGTAGCTCCATAGCTGGTTTGCAAGATCCTCGAATTGTTTGGCAAGTCGAGCCCGAGGCACAAGTGGGGAGAGTACTTTACGACTCTCCTGTAACATCGCCTCGAGTTCAAAAACGAAACAAGCCCCGCCATCGCCATAATAGGTGTAGAAGGCACCGATGTGATTTTTAAGCAGTTTCGATATCGCACGGTCCTCGTGGTCCTCAAGAATTAAATGGATCAGAGAGAGACTACTGCGGGTCACGGTCACTGATCCGTTTTGCATAGGGCTTAGTACAGCCCGACCATAGGGCCCAAAGCTGGTCGTCAATACCTCCCGAAGGACACCGAGGACGGCGATAGCCCCATCGTGGACACTAAAAACAAGAAAACAGAAATTTAATCATAAATTTCCATATTTACATACTTATATTTGAGGCGTTCAAAAGCTGAGTGGACCATCCCACTTTTGTTTTTTTATGAGAAATCCAGCATAATGGAGGTAAAGGTTCGAGGCAAAAGTGGTAACTGTGCTGTAATCTAGAAGGACGTTTAAAAACAGTTTATACAACTCTCTCTATTTAGTTTTATCAAAAACCTACTTGAATATAGAGGTTGATCAGCGAAAATGAGATTTGTGGGTTGGTCTACTCCGCTTTTGAATGGGTCATTTATACAAAATAAAATTTGCCAAAAGGTAATAAAAAAGAAGACAGAAATTTAACAGATGAATTTGTTATTTAATCCCCGAGGATTCTCTTTATTGACGGACTAAGAATATTTGAGCCCAGGGACAGTCTTTATTTATGGGCTCTCCTTTCACCATTAAGGAGAAGAAAAATGATTAATAAAAATAATTTTAGGTTCAGTGGTTTAAAAAATTTCTATTAAGTTCAAAAAGTGTGTAAAAATTCATACTTTGATGCCCCCCTCTGTATTTTTAAAGTTGATTAAATTAATCAACTCGTGTGGACAGCAACATTAGTTTATCACTTATTTGAAATCAACATACCAATTTTCTCCATTTAAGTTTCTTCAGTTTGGGTTTCCCCCAACCTATTTTGAGAAAACCGGCAAAAAGACGAAATTACAAAATACCAAAAACATCAACTTCCTTTGCTTCGATTTTAGCCAAAATCTTGAGGTACTTTTTCTAGTCTCTAGATAATATAATAGTTTCAAATCCCAAAGCTCTGCGAATTACCATAGACGAGATTTAATGAATATCGAACGAAACCTGGCGAGCAACCTCAAGCAAAGAGCAGTGGTTCCTAATCCTAACCTAAGGGTATTTAATCCCATGAGGGTAAAATAGCTACTTAAAGGAGTAATCAGACTAATTAATATATGGACCGTTTATTTTGAAAGTAGCCTAAGTCTAATTTTGAAAAAAATGAGCTAATGTCAGTTTTAGTTATGCATGACTTGAAGAAAAAGAATGTGATAAAATTTGTTTTCGGAGTCTTGAGCCCCTGGAGCGAGCCTTTCTTATTAGGCCTAGTGCTTTATTTAGAAAGTGTAGACGGTACTAGCTCTTTGAAAAATTCATAATATAATTCCGAAAAAAAAATATATAAGAAATAATGTATGATATCAGAGGGGACTGTCTTTCGAGTCCAGATAATTCTCCCAATTAGAATTATAAATAAGAAAGAAAGAGATCTGTTTTATCAATTTTATTTTATCAGGTTCTCAGTAGCTTGCTTTTATAATAAAATAATAACTAATATTAATTAACGCTTTTAATTATTTGATAGTAAATTTATTTATTTAAAACTAATAAAATAATATATAATAATAATATAATATTTGCTCTGGCCTGCGCGTGGTTGCCAGTCCAAGGCTTTTTTTCTATATATTAATCCTTTTTTATTAAATTATTTTGGACTGAGGACCGGATGAGAGGGGAGAACAAATATGGAATTGGAATAATTATCGGAAAAGAGGTTTTTTTATTTAATTAGTTTTTTCCTCTTACTAAAAACAAGGACTAAAAAGATGATCAAGGACAAGGTGGAGAATAATCTCCGGAGTCGAAGCTCAAAAACAATGTATACATTAATTAATTCATGTAAAATAAATGGTTTAATAAAATTTATAAAAAAAAATTAAATTATTTTATTTATTTATTTATTATATTATATAATCGTACACTTAAATATATTAAATTATAATGTTAAAATATATATCAATGAGGAGTTCAAATCAAATGGCTCCGCTCATGCTGGACAGCCATGCGGCCCGGACAAGTCTGGGTCAGTCTCTCGATATAATAGACCAAAATAATTACAAATAAGAAAGAAAACGATCTTATTTTATCGATTTCTTTTATCTGGAAGTTCACAGTATGTCTATTAAATAAGAATATAACATTTTGATTAAGAATTTTGTAAAAAATTGTATGAAAAGATTCAATTTTTTCTCTCTGGGAGCGAATCAACTAGAAATGGCAAGAAGTTTTATTTTTTTTTCTCATTAGATATTTATTTAAATCTATTGAAATTTCATATCTGTTTGTTATTGTCATTTATCTTTTATATAAAATAATTGTTATTAGGAAATTTGCATTTTAAAGGGTAGTTTATTGAAGTCAAATTTGAAAAAACGAAAATAACTCCGTTGAAATTTTTTTTAAAAATATGAAATTAATAGATATTATAAAACAATTAATTATTAATAATTTAATTTAATTTTGAATGAAATCGATTCAGTACTTTTTGAGAAAATGCTCAAAAACACCGAAAACCGCCATGAAAGGCCGTTTTAGAAGCATTTTAAAAATCCACCACCATGTCACAAGTCAATGTTTCATTTCATATGACTTTTTAAACTTTTTTCAAAGGCATCTCTTGCTTTCAAAAACGGCCTTTTTTTTGACGGTTCAGATGGTTTTTGACCATTTTCTCAAGAAGTACTGAATCGATTTCCTTCAAAATTAAAGCAAATTATTAATAATTAATTGTTTTATAATATCTATTAATTTCATATTTATAAAAAAAATTTCAACGGAATTATTAGCGTTTTTTAAATTGGACTTCAAATAAACTACCCTTTAAAATGCAAATTTCCTAATAACAATTATTTTCTATAAAAGATAAATAAAAATAACACACAAATATGAAATTTCAATAGATTTGAATATATATCTAATAAGAAAAAAAATAAAATTTTTTGCCAATTCTAGTTGATTCGCTCCCGGAGAGAAGAAATTGAATATTTTCATACATTTTCTTTTTAACTATAAAATTCTTAATCAAAACGCCATTTTCTTATATAATAGACTTACTGTGAACCTCCAGATAGATGAAATCGATAAAATAATATATATTTCTTTCTGATTCATAATTCTTATTTTCTGTTATATCTAGACTAGAGGTCGCATGGCTTCCCGGCCTGAGCGGAGGCATTTGTTATGAATTCATCAATTATATTCAGTCCTCAGTATTGATAAATCTTATTATTTTTAATATATTTAAATGTACAATTATATAATATAAAAAATAAATAAATAAAATAATTTAATAAAAACAATTATTATATATAAAAACAAAGCTTTGTGTCCAAGAGGTCCTTACAAATATATATCTCATATTTTATGATTAAAAATATTATATTTCTAATAAAATTATTCTTGAATATTGAATATTTTAAAAATTTTTGATTTTAAGTATTACCCAAAATAAAAAATCACAGATTTTTTTGAGTCTATGATTATTTTCTATAAAAATCGTTTTGTTATTTTTTAACAAATGTAATCAACGCCTACGTTACACCTTATGAAAATTATAATTTTGAAAAAATCTAGCACATGCGCGCTTTATACATCTTTGGCTGGTTAAATAAATGCGCTGTTGCCAAATTGTTTTTAGTGTAAATTTTTTTTATACATTTTCATTATTTATTCATTATTATCTCAGAAACTGTGTTGTAACTATTTATGAATCAAAATTGTCTTAAAATATGTATTGGTTATTATTTAATGTGGTTTAGTTTTTTATAAAAATGGTATTAAGGGTTTCTTAATTATAATTAAATATGTATGTAAATTTTCCGATATCCCGTATAGTGCAAGGTTAAAGAGCCTGAAAAACTCGATTTTTGAAATTTAATATCTCAGGCACTATATTATTCATTAATTTCGTTTTGCCACCAATCGATGCAGAATAATTTAAATAATAGTCTGTCTAAATTTCAAAAAAATCCTAAGAAAACGAATTTGGCGGAACAACTACCTTAATTGAACAATGTTTGCTTTTTGGATCTCTTTTTTTTACAGGAGCACTAAAATGGTTAAATGGACAGTCTGTTGCTTACTATATTTAAGTAGAGCATTCACGTTATCGCTTTCATATTACAAATAAAGCCAAGTTCACTGTCTCCATCTCCAATCGATATACTCATAAATCACGCTGTTCATTATATAAAAAAATCATTAGATATTTATCTTTAATATTCTGTAAACAAAACCATAAGTCCTAAGCAGTCCCCAAGTACGCGTGCACGCTATTTTAGAAACTATTAGATTAGGGTGTAAATAACTAGGTTAAAGGAAGGAAAACGAGAAACTTGCTCTGCAATTGAGGACATGTATTCTCATTCCGTTTGGTCGTTGAGAATAGAAACAATAACATGCTAGGGATATCGAGGAATACGATTAAAACGTAAAATAAATTAAAAGAGGAAATTAGAATTGAATATATTATGTTTTAAAAATAATATTTCTATCTCATGCATTAAATTAAAATAATTTATTCAAGGCTCTAAATTTAGCGTGGAAGTGTTCATGTTAGGATTCTCAAATAGAAACGAAATATATTAAGAAAAATGAAATTCTTTCTTTAAATTGTCTTTTATAATTTTATATAATTGTGGATACTTTTATAAGGAAAAATATTCTTGCTTATGCTAAGAAACGGCGAATTTCGAGTAGTGCTGGAGTCATGCGCGTAGTTAAGGAGGGGGGGGGGGCAAGGGGGCACTGCCCCCCTTGAAACCTCCTTGCCTCCCCCCTCTAGAAAAATCGAGTCAATATCTCAATAACTATTTATGCTATGAGATTAATTTTATTCTTAAAAATTCAATACAAATTGAAAAATGTAGATTTCAAAAAAAATTATCTTCCCATATAGCACAGTAAATAGGGGGGTTTCAGCTTATAATAATTGCCGAAAAAGATTTTTTAGAGTCGTTTGGAATGGTGTGGGTATGCCAAATCTAAGTTTGCAACCTATGAGGGACAACTTTTAGCGGCCAAAACCTCGAAATTTTCGGACTTTTTCCAGTTTTTTTTATTATAACTCGAAAACAGTTCATATTTTATAAATAACCGTTCTATAGTAAATTAAAGAGGACAAATTTTCGCGTTGATTAAAAAAAAGAAATGCAAAATTGGTCTAGTAGTTAGATTTTTAATGGGGATCCAAAAAACAGCCCCCAGGATCACTTTTGAATATCACTAAAACTCGCACTTTTTTTGATTTTTTCCCATTTTGACCATGAAGGAGCACGTTTTCAACAAAGACAACTCTATACATTTTAAAACTAGATTAAATTTTCTATAATTTAAATAAAGTTTCATATTAATTGAATAATGGTAACCCGTGTCGCAATGAGGTTGAAATTTTGAAAAAAATGCAATTTTTTGCAAAAAATCTCAGTTTTTCCTTCATAAAATGAAAAGCACTCTTCATAGAAACTTTATTTTTATCTCCTTCTTTAGAATGTTTTGTTAACTTGAACATTTATTTAGACCACTTTTTTGATAAAACTCTTAGATTTAGATCCTCATGCGTCATGGAAAATGCTGGATATCTATAAATCTAAGAGTTTTATCAAAAAAGTGGTCCAGGTAAACGTTTAAGTCAATAAGATTTCCTACAGAATGAAATAGGAATCAAGTTTCTAGGATCAGTAATTTTCTTTTTATGAAGGAAAAACTGCGATTTTTTGAAAAAACACAAATTTGGTTGGGCGGTCGCCACACCTCGCTCAACCCTGCCCCCCCCCCCCTAGGAAAATTCTCTAACTACGCCAATGATATTTGGGCTGCCTTCCAATCAATTCTTCATTAAAGTTCTTCCAGATCATCTCTCCAAACAGAAAACACTTTTAATATATTGTTAAATATTTTCAAATGAAATCTATGAATTTAATTTCGAAATTAAAATTTCAAAATTTAAAGATTTAGAAAAAACGAACTATAGTTAGTATTAAGATAAAAAGTCCGCATAGAAGATTAAAGGCCGCAGATTTTCCACCCCTTGCTGGCCTAGCTCGAAAAAAGGCGGCAATTGCTTCGGCTAAGTTCGGAAAACATTCGTTCTTCCTCGGCTAGGGAAATTTCAAATATTTTATGGTTAGTTTTTATTTATAACCGAATTGATAAGTTAAGAAAAATATAAATATAATAATAAACAATCACATTATGTATTTTTTATAATTTAATATAAGAATTTTTCTTTTTAGAATATATTAAATCTCAATCAGCGTTAATTTTTTCCATCTTCTCAAATAGACAAATCTCAGATGACAAGGTTAGTACAAGTTTCATTCTAAAAATTAGTATTCATTTTAGGGTTTTGTTTAAAAGTTATACGGAACCCTAATATTTATTATCATGTCTATTGTCTGTCGTTATATCTAAGCTGGTAAACTTAAATAAGATACAAAGGGATGGTGCCATATTAATATTAATAACATCACTAAAAAGAGAAAAATAAAAATAATTTTTAAGAAAAAAATAAAACCGACTTCAAAAAATTAAATGCAACAAATAAAATACACTAAAAGGTATAAAATAATTATTATCTTATTTAGTTACAACTAAACGACGAAATATTAACATGAAATTACTTTTTGAAGACGGTGCCAAACATATACCTTTTATGAATCTCACTCGACGGATCTTACTTAGTACGTTTGGCGGGTACACGCGCTTATAGGTATGGTTTGTTTGGCACCGACTTCAAAAAGTAATTTCATGTTAATATTTAGTAGTTTACTTGTAACTAAATAAGATAATAATTATTTTATACCTTTTAGTGTATTTTATTTGTTGCATTTAATTTTTTGAAGTCGGTTTTATTTTTTTCGATTTAAATTTTTGAATCTAGTTATTTTTCTTGGCTGGTTGGCTCCCCTGATTTCCCCAGACAAAAATATCTTCACCTTTTAAAAATTTACTTTCACTAATAAGAAATGGCCCATCAGTTTCCGATAAGATAGAATACTAATATTTTATTTGTAAAATTAATTAAATAGTCACATAAAACTGCCATCTCTCATTATCTCTTTATTTTTCCCAACTGTTTTGTGAAAACTCGTCAAAATAAAATTTCTCAACATGGCTAACAAACCAGTAAAAACCCCTCGCAAAAAGGCTAATGGATATAAATTCCCGAAAGCTCTGCCAAAAGGTGAAATTCTTCAAGATACAATGAAAAAAGAATGGCAATTGGGACCTTCAATTGGAAAAGGCGGATTCGGAGAAGTTTATTCAGCCGCTGAAGCTGGCGCCAAAAATTCAGATTTCCCCTACGTTATTAAAATTGTAAGATTCTTTAATTTCTAATTTCTTCATTTAAAAAATAAACTTATATTTAATTAAATATTTCCACCAATATATTTAATAATCAAGTCTGATTGTTGTTCAAGTCGTTCATATTATTTTTAATAGGGAAAAAAGATTTGACAGCTGAGAGCCAGCCGAATCGAGTCCTTTTGTGTCAGAGGACGGTTTGGACCGAACCGAGGGGTGAACCGCGATTGGAATTAGATGTACACGTCTTTGGAATTATGTGGAATTATTTTAGAATTTTCACCTTCATCTATTGCCTTCTACTTGGAAATGAAAGTGGAAGTAGGTGTACAAGATATTAGGTCGCGGTTCACCCCGGACCGAACATTCATTTCCCAATCCTCACAACTGTCAGCTTTTATTAATCTAAATTGGAAGAAAAAGTTTTCACTTTTTAAAGTCTCAGTCCAGGCAAATTACTTGAAAAAATGGCATAAACAGGAAATAATTCCCGGTAAAGATTTTATTGCTGGAATACCTTTATTGGTACTCCAATATTACTACCCTAAGTTTTTCCCCAAATTCATGTTGTGGAAATTTTTCTACGCGCCTCAAAATGTGAAAATTTCGGAGTTTTTTCAGTTTTTCTTGAATAACTCTATAACTGCTTATCAAATCAAAAATATATTAATAAGATAAATTAAAGCTCTTTAAATTACGCGTAAAATAATACTAATTCATCTAATTAGGTTCAGTAGAACCGGTATTAGCGCCTGTCAAAAAACAGCCCCCGGGATCACTTTTGAATCCCTAAAGCTCACACTTTTTTCATTTTTTTCTATTTTGAAATTATTCAATATATATATAGTATATTAGGTTGTTTCAAAAGTTTTGTCCACTTTAATGTCATGTGTTTTTGTAGCTCCATATCTCAATAAATATTTATTCTACTGTGTCGTGGTGTATACTGATCGATAGAGAATTTTGTACTCTATACATTGATGCTGTTCATTTTTTTCCAAATTTTAATTTTTTGCCTCTTTTCAGGTTAATACTATATGATGTCGGTAAGCGATTTGCGGTTTGCGAAATTTCGTTCTGGAGATTCTAGCCTCGAAGATAAGCCCCGTAGTGGTCGACCTAGAGTAATCCAGGACGAGGATTTGAGGGTGATTGATCGTCGAAGTTCTGCCTCACCCACCATACTCCCCAGACCTCTCGACAACCGACTACCATCTATTCAAGCACTTCGATAACTTTATCACCGGTAGAACCTTCGCCAATCAGGACCATGCAAAAACGGCCTTCGTCGACTTCATCGAATCCCCAGCACCCAATTTTTATGCCGACGGAATTAATAGACTTGTGTTACGTTGGCAAAAGAGCACTGATTCAAATGGCGCTTATTTCGATTAAATTGAATAAGTATTCACTGAGATATTACACTTTAAAGTAGACTCATAAAAACTTTTGAAACAACCTAATATATTAAATATACTGAATGATTTTTTTTAATTAACTGCTTTGGCTGTGGTGTACAGGGAGGGACCCAATCTGTTTTGCCCATATATTTTATTATTTCTTTTTTCTTTTTCTGCTTCTAGGAACCCAAAGAGAATGGACCCCTTTATGTGGAACTTCATTGTTATATGAGAATTGGAAAACCTGAGACAAGTAAGAATTATTTTTATATATTGTATATTATTTCTTCAAATTATTTTTGCTAACAGCAATTATTTATTCCTAAAAAAATAATAATAATTCTAATTTATTTCAAAACCGGGGTCACCAAACTTTTTCCAGAAGGGGTCGTAACAAAATATTTCTAATAAATAGTATCCTGGAGATAATTTAAATGAAATTTTTTTACTGTTTATTAGATGTGATGTTACAACTCAAAGTACTCAATCAATATTTACATGATAGATATAAAGAAGTATAACGATTCAATCACACATATTTTCAAATAATTTAAATGGTAGTTCGCTGAGAATGCATTGCAAGGAATAAATTAAAGGACTTTTTCTTCTGCTTAATATAAATATAAATATTTTTATTTATTTAAGACTAGTCGCGAAGGCTTTGTTTTAATTTTCAGACTAATATAATAATCCAGGCAAATTACGTGAAAAAATGCCATAAACAAGAAATAATTCCCTGTAAAGATTTTATTGCTGGAATACCTTTATTGGTACTCAAATATTACTTCCCTAAGTTTTCACCCAAATCTGTGTTTTGGGAATTTTTCTACGGGCCACAAAATGAGATAATTTCGGAGTTTTTTCAGTTTTTCTTGAATAACTCTAAAACGGCATATCAAATCAACAAGATACCTATTAGATAAATTAAAGCTCTTTAAATTATGGGTAAAATGATGACAATTTCATTCATCTATTTAAGTTAAGTAGAACAGGTTGCAATGGTCTTGCGGGTTGAGCAAGAATTTATTTAAAATAAATTAATTTAACATCTTATTTTTCTTCAGAATTAAGTTTACATTAATGCAAGCTATTAGTAATAGAGCAAGGAAAACTGATGAGTTCCGAGAAAGCTAGACAATTGACCAGCAATTAGGAATGATAAGAGAGCATTGACTTCAGGGAGAGTGAGCGAGTGAAATACACTTCTGCTATTGGAGTTGAACACATATACACATATACTGTAATAAAATAAAGCCCAATTTCCCTCGTACATGAGTTACATTGCCCCCCCCCCCCCCCCTCGCCCCTTGATAACCCCCCACCCCCTCGTGAGGTACTAGCGCCTGTCAAAATACAGCCCCTGGGATCACTTTTGAATATCCCTAAAACTCGTACTTTTTTCGATTTTTTCCTCATTTTGACCATGAAGGAGCACGTTTTCGACAAAGACCACTCTATACATTTTTAAACTAGATTAAATTTCCTACAATTTAAATAAAGTTTCATCTTAATTGGATAATGATAACCTGTGCCGGAATAAGGTTGAATTTTGCAGTTTTTTGCAAAGAACCGCAGTTTTTCCTTCATAAAATGAAAACCACTGATCCTAGAAACTTGATTCCTATTTCATTGTCTAGGAAATTTTGTTGACTTGAACGTTTACTTCGACCACTTTTTTGTTAAAATTTTTAGATTTATAGATATCCAGCATTTTCCATGACAGGAAATGATCCATTGCTTCAAAAAATCGCAGTTTTTCCTTCATAAAATGAAAACCACTCATCCTAGAAACTTGATTCCTATCTCATTCTCTAGGAAGTTTTATTTCCTTGAACGTTTACTCCGACCACTTTTTTGATAAAACTCTTAGATTTATAGATATCCTACATTTTCCGGACATGATTTGATCCGAATCCTCAAAAGCGTCATGGAAAACTGAAAAAACTCCGAAATTTTCTTATTTTGAGGCGCGTAGAAAAATTTCCACAACACAGATTTGGGGGAAAACTTAGGGTAGTAATATTGGAGTACCAATAAAGGTATTCCCACAATAAAATCTTTAAAGGGAATTATTTCCTGTTAAAATCCTAATTTGCCTGGACTATAAATATTACCATAGATACTTCATAAAATTTAAGTTTAATTTACATTATTAGATTGATTGAAATTTAATTTTCTAGATAAAATTTTAGAGACTCTTTATTCATAAGATTATTACGCTATCATTTAAAATCATACTAAGCATTTGACAAAATTTATATTAGGCATAGATTTTGTTCTAATGGACTTTAATGAAAAAATATTCTAAGAAGCATTTGAAAATTACCCCAATATTATAACTCAAAACGCCATAAACAAAATAATAATACTTTATCAAAAATATCTAATTTTAATGTATTTTTAACCGACTTCAAAAAAGGAAGAGGTTCTCTATTCGACTATATATATTTTTTTTTTTTTGTGTCTATGTTACCTCATATCTCTGCCGCCAATTGTGAACCGATTTTGATGATTTTTTTTGCATTGGGTTCAGTCTAGTTTCCGATTGGTCCCGTTTTTTTTTTCATTGGTATTGGAACTTTTTTGTTGTGTTTGTTTAGGCATAACTTCTTTGTTTATGAACCGATTTCGATAATTCTTTTTTTATTGGAAAGGGGGTATCTTTGGGATGGTGCCATATTAATTTGGTCAAGTTCTGATGATATGATCACTATTAATAACATGACTAAAAAGAGAAAATAAAAAATAATTTTTAAGAAAAAAATAAAACCGACTTCAAAAAATTAAATGCAACAAATAAAATACACTAATAATTATTATATAATTTAGTTACAACTAAACGACGAAATATTAACATGAAATCACTTTTTGAAGTCGGTGCCAAACATATACATTATATGAATCGCACTCGACGGATCTTAGTACGTTTGGCGGGTACGCTTGCTTATAGGTATAGTTTGTTTGGCACCGACTTTAAAAAGTAATTTCATGTTAATATTTCATCGTTTAGTTGTAACTAAATTAGATAATAATTATTTAATAACTTTTAGTGTATTTTGCATTTAATTTTTTGAAGTCGGTTTTATTTTTTTCTTATAACTATCTAGATTGGTAAAGTTAGGAATTGAAGGCGGATGAATTGTTTGTGTGATTAGTTTTAGAGACTCCTTATTTATAAGATTATTAGCGAGGGGTGAACCGCGATTGGAATTAGGTGTACACCGTCTTTGGAATTATTTTGGAATTCATTTGATCAGTGTTTTTCAACCTGTGGGTCGAGGCCCCCTGGGGGCTCGCGAAGCCTCAGTAATAAATCAACACTTTTTTACTGTTTTTATGTGTTTTTTACTATATAGTAAAAAAAAATGAAAAATTGTACACAAAATCACGAGCTGGGCCTCTCAAACAGAGGGGGGTAAGAATGCAAACGATACATCGATGTTTCAGTAGTAAAACATCGATGTTTTTCTATACGATGTTTTTTACATCGAAGTTCCGACTTTTTTCTTAGGCTGGAACAACAACAACGCAACAGGGAAACGGCTATTATGAGAGTCTTATGATTATTGTATAACCTTCTAATAAAAAATTAACAACTTAAATCGTATTTTATTTTATACAAAAAAAAAAAAACTAGGCGATGTATCGATACGTCGATGTTTTTTACTTTACCATACAAGGTTTGGTCAAGTATTGTAATCGTGCATGAAAAAAGTGTTTTTTTCCTTCTTTTTTTCGAAATATCTCAAAAACGGCTGAAACTATTTCGATTAAAAAAATTGAGCGAAACCATGGCATTTCGCTCTAATAAGTGAACATCGAAAAAATTATATTTTTCGAGATAATAATTGTTTTGTCAAAATGTCTGTTAGTCTGTGCGTTACCAAATTTTTGTGGACGAGCTAGCTCAAAAACTAGTGGGAATATCGAAACCAAATTTCACACGTAGTTTTGGTCCATTGAGATTAAGAGCTGATTAGATTTTGGTGCATATCGACCCAAAATTAAGGGGGGTGGAGGGGAGTTAAAAATTAAAAATCTAGGCCATTTGAGCAAACTCAACCAAATTTTGTATACATAATCAATGGGATCCCAGAAGTCTAAAAATGCAAAAACTAACCGCCCAAAATAGGGGGGGGGGGGGTCAAAAAATGAAAATCTTGTCCATTTACCAAACTCAACCAAATTTTGTATACATAATCAGTGGGACCCCAGAAGCATAAAAATGCAAAAACTAACCCCCCTCCTACATTGTTATAAATAATTTTAGGGGCCAGGTTGTATGGTAAAGTCAAGTGGATGGCCACATCAGAACACGTCAGCTTTTTTTACGATGTTTGCATCCCTAGATAGGGGGTCGCGAAATTTTTTTTTACTAATGGGGTCTCGTCATGGAAAAAGTTTGAAAAACATTGCATTAGATAATGCCCCTTTATCTATTGTCTTCTACTTGGAAATGAAAGTGAAAGTGGAAGTAGGTGTACACGATATTAGGTCACGGTTCACCCCTCGATTATTACTCTATCATTTAAAACCATACTAAGCATTTGTTTATAATCTTGTTTTTGTTTTTGTTTTAGTTGACGAATGGATCAAAAGTAAAAAATTAAAATCTTTAGGCATGCCGAAATTCTTCGGATTCGGTTCCCATGAATTTCAAAAAGAGGCTTATCGATTTATTGTTTTGGAACGATTTGGCCAATGTATTGCAACTCTATTTAAACAACATAAATCATTTCCATTAAGTACAGTATTACAACTTTCTCATCAAATAGTAAGTTTGAACAAACGGTTTAATTTTTTAATAATTATCTGAGAAATGTATTTTTAACCAATTTTGTTTTAGTATATTTTATACATACAAATCTACTATGATAAAATTGATTCTTACACTTGACTATTCAATATACAAATATACTATATTATTATTATTATTTTGATTATTTATGTTCATCGATTAAATTAATATGTAGTTGTAGGGAAATAAGGACAATAGCTTATGCAAATAATTTTTGTTTTTTGCCAACGTTTCGTCAACTTTGTTGACTTCCTCAGGGCTCAAACAAACTTAACTTCTTTGCATATTTGTCATTTTATTAAGGTAGTTCTTTCACAAATGCAAAAATTCAAGAAGTCTTTGAAACTTGAAATATAAGTCATTAAAAGCATAGTACACATACTGTTAAAATTTGAAGACGATTTACCACACCAAACATGAAATAATTGCAATTAAAAATGACATTTTTTACATAGAGTAGATAGGGAAAGGGTGGGGATATGATCATTATTTTATTTTTTTTCATTGAAGGACTTTCACCATCTTGATGAAAAACTAATATTTGTTAGAATAATATATTCGGAGTAACTTAAAAAAAAAATGAAATTATTTACCTCGTAGATTTGATAAAAAACAAAAAAAAAAAATATATTTGGGCGATTATTTTTAGTAGAGGGGATATAAGCACAATGGCTTGGAAACGATCCGGCAAGTATGTATGTGTGTATCCATTTAGAGATTTCTTAGTGTGAGTGGTACAGTCACCTTAAAAAAACATAACCTAAAATTTTAGTTCCTTTCATATTTATAGAGTGGTTACGAGGCTAAAACTTTTTGTGTGGATTGTCGCGAAAGAACCTCCTTAATATTCATTCTTATCAAACACATCATGCCAGTCATTACACAGATTGAAGTATTTTCAATCTGTGTGTTGACTGGCCTTATGTGTTTGCTAAGAATGAATATTAATAAAATGACAAATATGCAAAGAGGTTAATTTGTTTGAGCCCTGAGGAAGTCAACAAAGTTGACGAAACGTTGGCAAAAAATAAAAATTATTTGCATAAGCTATTGTCCTTATTTACCTACAACTACTTATTAATTATTATTATTTTTAAAATATAATTTATATCTATTAAAATTTACTAAGACATTTTTTAAGAAAATTTTAATTCATAATTACAACACAGTTTCTGAGATAATAGTTAATAAATAATGAAAAATGTATAATGAAAAATTTACACTAAAAACAAGCTGGCAACAACTCATTTATTTAACCTAAAAAGTGGGTTAACTTTAGTAATTTTTTTGACGTTTTTTCGCTTCAGCCATTGTCGCAAGAGCTTTCAATCACTTATTAAGAACTTTTTGTTTTATAAATCTCCCTTTATAATGTACTTCATCTGAAATTTCTATGATAAAATATATACAAGCTCGGACAGTGTTGCCAAATTTGTCAAACGAGCACGGGATTGGCTAGTAGTGTGGTACATAAACAGCAAAAAATTTGGGACTTATGAATTATGAATCCTTATTCTGTCTGTTCTATATATACTAGCATTAACTTTTTGCTAGTATTGTCGCAAAACAACTACCTTAATTTGAATGAAACTATAAAATAAGATTCAAAATATTATATCATTAAATTTTTTAACAATTAATGATAATGTTCTAACGATTATACTCGAGCTACTTCACTAAGCAACTTTTAATGTATTTTTAAATTTTATTTGAAAAATAATATAATCAAATTCAATACATAAGTACTTCGTTATTATCAATTAAGTTATATTTCACGAAAAAACGAAATACAGAAAGATCCTTAAAATGTAATCTATTATAGTTAACACTAAATATTGCTCAAAATTTGTCATCAATGGCAAGTTTAAAATTCTTTTAGTTATTAGATAAAATATTTTTTATTATTTAAATTTTTCATTAAAGGAGGATTATTTTAAAATACTCTTTCACCATGGGAAGTCCAACTTTTCAAAATTCTTCTGTTTATAGTACTGACTTCTAAAGCTTCATTAATTCGATCAGAATGTTTTTAAATTTTCTAAGACATGTAGGTATATTGTAAAAATAAAATTTGGTTAGTAGTATGGTACATAAACAGCAAAAAATTTTGGTCTTATGAATTATGAATCCTTATTGTCTGTTCTATATACTCTAGCATTAACTTTTTGCTAGTATTGTCGCGAAACAACTACCTTAACTCACAACACATATAAAATTTAAGTTATTTTAATGATTGATTTTTTTATATTTAGTGCATATTTTTAAATATTTGTAACATTTTTTTTAATTAAAATTATGATTTTGCAGATTGATGTTCTTGAATACATTCATAGCCTTGGTTACGTTCATGGCGATATAAAAGGTGATAACTTATTATTGGGTCGTAATAAAGCTTCCGAGAACCAAGTATATTTAGTTGATTTTGGTCTTGCATCGAAATGTTCCATAAAAACGGAATTCAAACCAGATCCTAAGAAAGCCCATGATGGAACTATTGAATATACAAGCAGAGACGCACATCATGGAGGTACTAAAATTGTTATCCTGTTGTTAATTAGCAAATATTTATGAAAAAAACATTTTTCTCTATTTCATAATTTAATTTATCGATTAAAGTAATTAAATTAGAAAACAAACATTATATTATCATCCAAGAGCACATGACCCATTTTACTTTACCATACAGAATATGAAAATAGTGTTTTTTTTCCTTCTTTTTTTCAAAATATCTCAAAAACGGCTGAAATTATTTTGATTAGAAAAATTGAGCCAAACCATGGCATTTCGTTCTATAAAAAAACCCTAATAAGTGAATATCGAAAAAATTATATTTTTCGAGATAATTGTTTTGTCAAAATGTCTGTTAGTTAGTCTGGTTGTCCGTTAGTCTGTGCGTTACCAAATTTTTGTGGACGAGCTAGCTCAAAAACTAGTTTGAATATCGAAACCAAATTTCACAAGTGTTTTTTTTCCTTCTTTTTTTCGAAATATCTCAAAAACGGCTGAAACTATTTCGATTAAAAAAATTGAGCGAAACCATGGCATTTCGCTCTAATAAGTGAACCTCGAAAAAATTATATTTTTCGAGATACCTAATAATTGTTTTGTCAAAATGTCTGTTAGTCTGTGCGTTACCAAATTTTTGTGGACGAGCTAGCTCAAAAACTAGTGGGAATATCGAAACCAAATTTCACACGTAGTTTTGGTCCATTGAGATTAAGAGCTGATTAGATTTTGGTGCATATCGACCCAAAATTAAGAGGGGTAGAGGTGGGTTAAAAATTAAAAATCTGGGTTATTTGAGCAAACTCAACCAAATTTTGTATACATAATCAGTGGGACCCCAGAAGTATAAAAATGCAAAAACTAACCCCCCTACATGATTATAATAATTATAGGGTCCAGGTTGTATGGTAAAGTCAGATGGATGGCCACATCAGACACGTCAGCTTATTTCATGAAGTGTTTAATTCAAGTAGAAATTTTGCATAGTGGTATTAATAGTATAGATGAGTAGGGAATCGGCTGTTTGCCTGATCTACCTGGGTACTCCTGATACTGCGCATAGGAGAATGTTGTAAAAAAATGCTTGCCAAAAAAAGTGTTTGATTCAAAATCCAACAAATACTATTCGACAGTTAAGTTGATTTTAAATTAAAAATTAACTAAGCCAGACATTTTTAGGGGGGTTAACACTGACCCAGACTACCCTCAAGTTGCATTTTTTTTATTTGAAAAAATGTGATTGATTCACACTGACATTTTAATAGCGTCTTAATTATATGTTTTTAATAATACTTGCAAAAAGCCAGACACTTTTGCCGGGGTTTAACAATTGCCAGACGTCGAAATAAATCTTGTACGGATAGTTTTTAAGGAATTTGGTGTTGGTACTTGGTGAAACATTTTTTAAAATTATTGGGTAAAAATTACTTGGTAGGTTTCACATTAAGATATAAAAAATAAAACGAATTTATTTTTGTAGAATCTTTAATCTCGATATATATATTTCGGGTGACTAACCCATCTTCAGGAGCAACAGAAAGTTACTTTGATGGTTAAGAGTGTCGGACCGCTGGCCTGAAATACGCTGGTTCGAGACCGAGTCTCAGCAGATATTTGCAGTCGCCTCCTCTTGGAAAGCAATGGCAACCTATCAAGAGTATAATTGCCTAGTAACCTCTCCAAACTAGCCGTTCGGAACCGGCGTTAAAAAGTAGGTCCCGTATATCTGTGTAAAAACAGCTAAACACACTCAGCACAGGTATATGTGGAGAGGAGCCAAAACGTCAGGGAGACCCGATATGGCACTTAAAAGAATAAGATTTTATTTTTTTATTATTTTTTAATAGAATTTTCTTAATTAAAGTATTGTTTTTTTTTGTTTTAGTACCTACCATGCGAGGGGATTTAGAAATTTTGGCCTACAATATGGTGCACTGGTTAAGTTCAACACTTCCATGGTTAAATGAAATTCAAGATCCTAAAGTAGTTCAACAACTTAAAGAGAAGAACATGAAGAAAATTCCTGAATTTTTGAAGAGTTGTTTTTCTAAAGAAAAACCTCCTAGTAATAAATATTATTCATATCATAACACAAAATTACTTAATTTTTATATTTCTTAATATTCATTTTCAGCTTCTCTTGGTAAATTTTTAAATTATATTGCATCATTGAAATTTAACGCCACGCCAGATCATGCTTTTTGTCGGAAACTATTTAAAGATGAACTTACTAAAATTAAATTTTCCTTAACAAGTAAAATGGTATTTTCAAATAATAATTCTAAAGAGAATAAAAAGACAACTTCTAAGAGCAAAATCGCTCTACAAAAGAGTGAAAGTGAAAATGAAGAAAGTGAAGATGAAGAAGATAAGGACGAAGAGCCTGAATATTTTTCAGATTCAGAACCAGAAAGAGCAGCAAAATTACAATCCAAAAGAAAACTCCGGAGTACCCGTAGAAAGCTTCTTTCAAAAGACAGCTTCTCCGATAGTGAGGTTTCGCCTTCTCCTCCTAAAAAAACGAGGAGAAAATTAATAAAACCTGTGGATAGTCCTCAATTTTTGAAAAGCCTTGCCTTAAAAAACAGTTATGTTGTAAGACATCCGGATATCATAAAAGCAGAACAAAATAAAAAATAATCATTCTTAATGATGAATTGAATTTTCCTAATTTTTGTATTTATCTAATATTTTTGCATCCCTCTACTAGTTTATTGTTAAATCAGATAAAATACAGTTAAATGATATTTTTTCATTCTAATCGTCTCATTTTTATTTATCTACTAAATTAAATAAAGTTAAATATTTTTGTTTGAAATCTTCTCTTGTTGATTATTCTCCCCCCCCCCCCCAATAATCATTCCTATTTATAAATTTTGAACAGGGAGGGGACACTAGCTCGAGAAAGTGTCTCCTGCTGACGTCACCAGCCGCCATGCTGGTCACAGCAAGAAATAGGAATACCCATAAGATCAATGCTAATATTTTTATAATTTAATCTATATATCTTTAAATAAAAAGGTTTTTAAATAGAACAAATATATAAATAAATATTCAAAAAATGTTATTTCTTAAATTTGCCATGAATTAAATACCTACTTTCAGTAAAAATTAGATAAAACGAGCGCGCTTGTACTTATTATTTTTCTTGCGATCACTTGTAAGATAATTTTTTATTTTAAAGATTAAGGAAAAACATAGAAGATGATTATTAAATATTTATTTAAAATTGTTCACTTTGTTCCTGAATCCTTTATATTTAGTAAAAATTTTGCTAAATTAATATTTGGAACTCGAAAAAAACAATAAATACACGATAAGTGGGTCTATTAAACTAACTTGACAGTCAAAAAACTTGAAACTAATTTATTGTTTTTAAAGAAAATATAAATTATACTGTATGTAAATAAAATGCTAAATATAAACACTTTAAATAAAAAATAAAAAATATATAAAGTAAATAGAATCTGTTTTACATCACTCTTAATAATAAAAAACTCTTAAAAATGGGTTCTATTAACATGTATTCAAATGGGAAGAGAGATTCTTCTGCTGTGAGTATCATGGCAGCTGGAGGGGAAATGCCTGTCCTGGAGACACCCCCCACTCCTGCTTTTCAAGCTAAGCTATTCCTCCTTATCTCCTTGATTTTGAATCCCATATTCAGATTAGACCAGTGTGGTTTCCAACAAGGAAGTCGCGATAATTTTTTAATGCAAAATTAATTTTCATACTATAAATACCTATGTACAAATAAATAAAACTTCATATCGTAAAGTATGCTTCAACTTCTAATTTTAACCTACTAAAACTTGCCCCATATTTTTCAATATTTTCGGCCGAAATGATAGCAATAAGAGGGGCAATTTCTTATATAATAGGCATCAATACCGAAACTGCTGCTGTCATAACAGATTCACAATCAGCTCTTCTCTCCATTCAGAGAGCAAAGGTCAAACTTAAAATAGGTCAGCTAGAAGAAGACATATTAAATATCCTAAATTCATACCATGACAAAGGACTAACAATTTCACCAATCTGAACAAAAGGACACAGTAATACTTCTGGAAATGATATAGCAGGCTATTTAGCCAAGAAGGCAGCATACTCAGTGAACAAGATTAATAACGTTAAATTAGGCTTTATTAAGCATAATTCTACATCAATGATAAATTGATCATATATTTATAAACAACAACATAATATAAATAAACAATAGGAACAACTAGAATAACAACAATATTTTGAATTAACTTTACTATCTCATTCTTCCCCCCTAAGTTTTTAAATGATAGTCATTGAGATAGGCAGATGGTTTTCGTATTCTGGAGCTGCGGCGAAGATTCAAACTTGATGGGTTATCTTGTTCGGGATCTGGGCTTACAGGATATTCTATGGATTCAAAAGGGGAATGAGATAGGGATGGTCGGGCATCTTCTAGGTCGTTTTCAATTAAATGAGTTTGTAGAGGATCAAGATGTCTTAGGGCCGGTTGCATGACGCAAAGTAAATGCTAACCAAGGTAGATGGTAAATGGAGGGGCTGGGATGGCCAATCAGATGACAGGAACATTCAGTGCCTGTCATCTGATTGGCCATCCCAGCCCCTCCATTTACCATCTACCATGGTTAGCATTTACTTTGCGTCATGCAACCGGCCCTTAGAGACAGTTGTCTCGCGACCATCAGAAAGTCGAATATTTGCGTAATAAATTGAACAAGATTCTTCTTTAAGTGCCATATCAGGTCTCCCTGACGTTTTGGCTCCTCTCCACATATACTTGTGCTGAGTATGTTTAGCTGTTTTTACAGAGGTATACGGGACCTAGTTTTTAACGCCGGTTCCGAACGGCTAGTTTGGAGAGGTTACTAGGCAATTATAATCTTGGTAGGTTGTCATTGCTTTTCAAGAGGAGACTGCAAATATCTGCCGAGACTCGGTCTCGAACCTGCGTATTTCAGGCCAGCGGCGCAACACTATCCACTGACCCACAGTCGCCTCTTGAACAAGATTAATAACGATAAATTAGGCTTTATTAAGCATAATTCTACATCAATGATAAACTGATCATATATTAACAACAAGATAATATAAATAAACAACAATATTTTGAATTAACTTTACTATCTCACTCAGGTAAGCCACTTCACGAAGGGACTTCTTGGAGTGATGTGTTTTCACATATGAAATCAAGGAGTCAACAGGACTGGGCTAACAATTGGGCTTATACGAGTCTTACTAGAGGTTCTGCACTCGCCAGACTTAAACCATTTCCATCAAATCCATGGTTTTCACCCATTCCTGATCTTTCCCGTAATGAAATAGTTACTTTTACTCGTCTCAGAATCAACCATACTTGCTGTGATGCTCACCTTTATAAGTTCTCAATTGCTCCATCTCCCATCTGTTCCTGTTGTCCAACCCAAGCAACCACACATCACCTCCTTTTTCAATGTCCCCTCAGAAATTCCCTCCGGAAAAAAATAATACAACCACATTTTAGAGATCCCCCTCCACGCATCGAACAAATTTTGAAAAATCCCACGAAGAATTTAGTTAAAGTAGTGCATCAATTTTTCATCCGTGCTAATATCAAGATCTAAAAAGAACTTTGTTATTATTATTATTTATTTTATTATTTTTTTTTATCTATTCCATATATAATTATAATTAGTCCAGTCAACGAATGGGTTATAGAAAACATTTTAGAGGAGAGAATTTTTTTTCTTATGGAATGTGTTTGGGCTAGTTAGGAGGTAAAAATACTAAAAGTCCCCAGTCCTAGCTACCGGGCTTAGGGATGGAAGGGGGGTGGAAATGTCCCGTTTTTTGTTTTTTTGCTTATACCTATCTCAAAAACGGGGGGTCATGGGGAAAAAGTTACTCTTAGCAAAATAAAAGCTTATAATATTTACTACAAGATTGCTTCTATTTAATTTTTCTCTATTATGGTTTTTGAGATATTCGCCCGCGAATATCGTTTATGTATGAAATAAACAAAATTTCCTATATTTTTCGTCAAACTTTTGTCTCTATCACCTCAGCCTTTCGTTTTACAGTAAAAGTCCTCAGAAAAGATGTTGTAGAGCATTCAATTTCCTTTAAAATGATATATACATTTATGATTTTATTTTCAAATCGTCTGGAGTTATAGCAATTTAAAAATTTCTGGTCGATTTATACATTTTGTTAGAAAACCCCGCAATAGCCCAGTATATAGGGGGTTTTCAGCTTTTATTAATTGCAGGAAAATATTTTTTTTCTAGGATCGTTTGGTATGGTGTCGGTATGCCAAATCTAAGTTTCTGACCTCGAAAGTGTGGGGGACAACTTTTGGTGGCCGAAGAACTTCGAATTTTTCGGACTTTAACCCAAAAACTCGCACTTTTTTCGATTTTTTCCCATTTCGAAGATGATGGAGCACGTTTTCGACAAATACCATTCTATACATTTTTAAACTAGATTAAATTTGCTACAATTTAAACAAACTTGTATCTTAATTGGATAATGGTAACCCGTGCCGCAATTAGGCTGAAGTTTTGAAAAACTGCAATTTTTTGCAAAAAATCTCAGTTTTCCCTTGATAAAATTAAAAGCACTGATCTTAAAAACTTTATTTCTATCTCATTCTTTAGGAAATTTTATTGACTTGTACGTTTACTTGGACCACTTTTTTGATAAAACTCTTAGATTTATAGATATCCAGAATTTTCCTGACTCGAAATGATCCATATAATACTCCTATAATATAAATAGCTTTGAGAGTAATTGAATTGAAATGAGTAAATGCAAAATTTATAATAAATAAACGGAACGAGATTGAAAAAAGTTTTCCATTAAATGGTGGATTTTGAGCGGATTTATCATATAATATTTTTCATCTTACATAAAAATAGGGCAAATTGATTTATACATTAAATTAAATTTTTAAAAGTTAAAAAACAAAAGTGTTTCGTGATGAGGGTGTCTGGATTATATATAAATTTCCCTGACTAAATCGTTGGTCACATTTTTGAGCAATATTTTAAATTAAGTGGATATTCATGATGCATTCCAAAATTCAAAAAAAGAGATAGTTGAAACTATCTTTTTTATTCAAAAATCTAGGTTTCGGTGGCATATTCGCTCCTTCTTCAAAACCCTGAATGCCTCATCAATATCCACTCAATTCACTTATCAGTCTCTCCAAAAACTACTTCAAACTTATTTTAAATTAATATTATGTCACCTGATTTTTAAATTTGTACGTACTTTTTTAAGAGTAACTAATACATTTTTAAGTTTAATAAAAATTAAATGAAACAATTTTAAATAGTACATTTTTAAAATGAATATAAGGCTTGTTTTTAACCGACTTCAAAAAAGGAGGAGGTTCTCTATTCGATTGAATTTTTTTTTTTTTTTTTTTTTTTTTTT
>JALMQS010000102.1:10874412-10925723 GCA_024734495.1 Forficula auricularia
AAAAAGTAATTTCGTGTTAATATTTCGTCGTTTAGTTGTAACTAAATAAGATAATAATTATTTTATACCTTTTAGTGTATTTTTATATTTGTTGCACTTAATTTTTTGAAGTCGGTTTTTATTTTTTTCTTAAAAATTTTTATATTTAATACTTATAATGCTTAAAAGCGACAAATAACAGGATATAACAAAAAAAGCGTTTTATGCAATTAATTTTCAAATTTACGGATTAAAATTAATAAAAAAGTCGAACTTTCCTTGTTTCTTTCATCTGATATGTATATCCCAAAATCTTTTTCAGTAATTTTAAGTAGGCACATCTTCACTTGTCGCTAATAAAGGAAAAATTACAGTGAATACAGGCTTAAATTTTTAAAATGGCGGCCCTTTCAATTTTTAATTCTTTATTTATCAATAATTGTTACTTTTTTAAATTATCTTATATATTTAATAAAATTTTAATAATTTATTTATAAACAAAATGACACCTTATTTTTGCAAGTTGGTTAATTATTAACCAAGTTTTGGTGGTTTTAGTTATGGTTAGTTATTCTTAAGTAAATGAAAAAAAAGATGGCGCTGGATTCCAAACACCGATTGTTTGAATTTTCATAATTAAGTTGAACAAATCGATGTAAGATGGCAGCATTGGGAAATGAATAAAGTTTAAATTCAAATATTCAAAATTCGATGATGGCCGATTTCATCTCATCCAATTAACTATGACTAGCCTATAATAATGACAATAAAAAACACCATAACTCGATTAATTGTAAACCGATTTTCAAAATTAAGGTGTCATTTTATTCATAATAAAATGTTTAATGTTTTATTAAATATTTTATTCATAATAAAATGTTTAATATTTTATTAAATAAAAGGTAATTTGATAAAACTAACTAATGAGATATAAAGGATTGAATAATTGAGATGTAGCCATCATACTCAATTTTGAGATTCTATATTCACTATAATTTTTGACTACTTTATCTATAGCGAAGCATGGATTTTAAAAGGACTATAGATAAAGTCTAGCAACTATCCGCTGTAGTTTACTGCGATTTAAATTATATTCTCACGAAAACTTTCTTATGGCGTAGGGAGTTGGCGACCCCATTTTCCTGCAATCCAATTGTAGCAAATTTAATCTAGTGTATAGAATGGTATTTGTCGAAAACGTGCTCCATCATGGTCGTTTTTGAAATATAAGCAAAAAAACAAAAAACGGGACATTCTACCCCCCTTTCCACCCCTAAGCCCGGTAGCTAGGACTGGGGACTTTTAGTATTTTTACCTCCTAACTAGCCCAAAGACATTCCATAAGAAAAAAAATTCTCTCCCCTAAAATGTTTTCTATACCCCCTTCTTGAGTGTTCGTTGACTGGACTAAATGTATATTTTATTAATTTTATAGGTCTTTTTGTTTTTTAAGTTTTATTGTTTTATTAATAATATTATTAATAAGTACGGAACCCTCGGAATGCCAGTTCCAATCGTTATTGGCCGCTTTTTGTAATTTATTTGATTACATGCTAGACAAATAGACACATGACATCATGTTTTAATTATTTTGATTAGTTATGTCCATCGATTAAATCATTAAAGTAGTTATAGGGAAATAAGGACTATATTTTTTATGCAGATAATTTATATTTTATTGTCAACGTTTCGTCAACTTTGTTGACTGATTGATGTTGACTTGCCTTGATATGTTTACTAAGAAAGAATAATTATAAAAATGAGAAATATGCAGGGAAGTTAACTATTTGAGCCCTGAAGGAGTCAACAAAGTTGATGAAACTTTGGCAATAAAATATAAATTATCTGCATAAAAAATATAGTCCTTATTTCCCTATAACAACTTTAATAATCAAATTTTAAGTTGAGCTTTTAATAATAAATCATGTGTCTTTAGCAGAAGAAGAATTGAGCTAATTTTTTGTAGTATTATAATGAGCTAGTTAGAAATCGGGTTAGGCTAGGTGGTAGCGTGTCAGCCTGCTAACCAAGAGGACCCGGGTTCGAATCCGACTCGAGGCATCCGGCTAAAATCTGACCCCGTGGTAGAGACAAATTTATAAAAATATAATGAATAGTATCGTAAATTGGCTGATGGCTAGAAAGGCCGAAAAGCCAAAAATAATCTCTAGTTTTAGATTACACTGTTCGACAAAAAATTTTCCCCTTAAACCTAACAATGTATTCCAGTAGAGGTTTACACCCTGATTATCATGAAATTTCCCGAATTTTTACAACACGTCAAAGTTTTGAGATATTATCGGTCAAAATGACGAAAAAGGCCATTTTGACCTATTTTCAATACCCATTAAATATTAAACAGCAATATTTGAAATCAAAATATTTTGTTGACGTAATATAAAACAGCTTCCTCTTTGATTTTCAAATTACCACTTGTTTTTTTAGCTCAATTAGAAATCGGGTTATAACTAAATAACTAAAACTACGTGATTATAAACGACTATAAACATAGATAAAAAATAGACCTTAAAATTAAAATTGAAAAAAATAAACACACATTCGAAATTTATAGGAAAGATACATCTACAGATACCGTAATTCACAACATGGCTTGTCGACCAATGTCACATAAATTAGCAGCATTCCATTCAATGATCCACCGTTTAAATAGTATCCCATTAAAGAAAGAGCATTTTTTAACAGAACTAGAGATAATTAAAGAAATAGCTATGAATAATGGTTATGAAAGCAATTTAATAGATCAAATATTAAAAGGTAAAATTCAAAAATCAAATTTAAATTTAATCTATTCACAAAATTCCCAAATTAAAGATCTGCAAAAACTAATATTACCATATTATGGAAAGATGTCCGAAAAAATAAAACATAAATTAAAATCTTTAGGGTACGCGACAATCTTTAGATCACCATATACATTAGGAAGTGAATTAAGTTAAATTAAAGATAAAATTCCGGAAAATGAAAAATCTGGTGTATATAAATTGACATGCCAAGATTGCAATGCAACTTATATAGGAAAAACAGAAAGAAATTTATCCATTAGGATCAATGAACACAAGAGGGCCTACAAATTAATGCATTTGCAGAGCATTTAAATGCTAATAATCATAGTTTTCCATATCAATCCAAAATTAAATTGATCAAAGAAGTATATGACCCCTTAATTCTTTCTTTAAAAGAATCCATTGAAATTTTAAAATCCTTGGAAAAAAGCCCAATTGAATCTTTAAATGAAAAACTAGAAATTATCAATGACCCTTTTTTAAAAACATTCCATTCATTCAGGTAAAACTATTTAGAAAAAGCCTAAACAAAAGAGTAACCCAGATATTGCTCCATTTACATTCTAGTCTCCCAAGAGGAAACATGAGGAAAGGGACATTATATATTTTTCAAAATTTTCTATGTATAAATCTTAATTTGTAACTAATTTGAAATATTTGTGATAGACTGATGATGAAAGCAATACCTTCGAAACTATAGTCTCTAGAAATAATTAAAAATTATTTTATTTAAAAAACAGAAGACTCTCATTTTATTTTTAACCTAAAATAGATAAAAACATATGGTCTTAGTTTTTTACTGATAACTCGGGTTCTAATTGAGCTACAAACAAGTGATAATTTGAAAATCAAAGAGGAAGCGGTTTTCTATTACGACAACAAAATATTTTGATTTCAAATATTGCTCATTAATATTTAATGGGACTTGAAAATAGGTCAAAATGGCCCTTTTCGTCATTTTGACCGATAATATCTCAAAACTCTGACGTGTAATAAAAATTCGGGAAATTGGATGATAATCAGTGTAGTTGGGAGATTAATTTAACCTAATTTATCGCGCGGAGAATTTACCACTGCTCGAAGTCCCTAAAACCTTAGTAAATTGGATATTGGATTGTATCTAAGTTTCTGAGATTGGCTCGTGATCCCGGCTTCTTTTCCTTCTACTCTGTTCTTTTCACGATTGAGGGGCCAGCCCATACAGGCCTTTAGGGGATGGACCTTCTGGTGTATCTCCTACTCACATCAATATCATTAAAAAAAAATAAAATAATAACAATAAAAAAAATCTACTGGAATCCATTGGAACGCTTAAAGAGAGAAATTTTTGTTTAATTTTTGTCGAGCAGTGTTATCAATGTTCGCTTTAAAAAATGAATTATACTAGTTTAAATAAATGTTAATTGTATTTTATATTATTATTTTTTTAATGACAAGAATGCATGTTTATATGATGAATCGTGTGATTATAAAATATAGATTAAAATAGTAATAATTAACAATATCAACACTGCGACCTGCACTGGTAAAGAAAGTGCGCATTTTCCCAAAGTACTTGATTTGTTTACTCTGCATGAAATTTCACACTAATCACTAATTTCTTTTCTATTTTAATCTTTCCTCAATCTTACAACCTTCATTTCATTAAGTCTCGATCGATACAATCAATGATATTTCCGCAGGCCAATTATTACATTCAACCTCTTGCATATAGCCACCCGAAAGGGATCTTAATATTTATTAGAAAAAAATTACTTTATCATTGTTTTGATTCATATAACCAATGGTTTAGTTCAAGGGTCGGAAACCTTTTGAGACGGAAAAGCCAAAAGTTACAATTTACAAAATTTCCCAGTTTTTAAAGAGCCACTAACATATTTAATTCAATATTATGGTATTTGATTAGGATTAGGTATATATAAATTTGATTTTTGATTTAAAATAAAGCCGCACCTTCACATCGAAATAGCCGCATGTGGCTCGCGAGCCGTAGGTTGCCGACCCCTGGTTTAGTTGAACCGGCATGCGCGTAGTTAAGGGGGGAAGGGGGTTACTGCCCCCCTAAAAAATTCCTTCCCCCCCCCCCCCCCCTAGAAAAATCAATAACTATTTATGCTATGGGATTAATATTATTCTTAAAAAATCAATACATATTGAAAAATGTAGATCTCAAAAAAAATTATCTTACCATATAGCCCAGTAAATAGGGGATTTCAGCTTATATTATTTCAGGGTCGTTTGGTATGGTGTGGGTATGCCAAATCTAAGTTTGCGCCCTCGAAAGTCTGTGGGACAACTTTTAGCGGCCGAAAAGCCTCGAAATTTTCGGACTTTTTCCAGTTTTTGGCTTATAACTCGAAAACAGTTCATATTTTATAAATAACTGTTCTATAGCAAATTAAAGAAGATAAATTTTCGCGTTGATTAAAAAAAAGAAATGCAAAATTTGTTCAGTAGTTCGATTTTTAATTGGGGTCCAAAAATAGCTCTAGGTTCACTTTTGAATATCCCAAAAACTAGCACTTATTTCGATTTTTTCCCATTTTGACCATGAAGGAGCACGTTTTCGACAAAGACCATTCTATACATTTTTAAACTAGATTAAATTTGCTACAATTTAAACAAAGTTTTATCTTAATTGGATAATGGTAACCTGTGCCGGAATGAGGTTGAATTTTGCAGTTTTTTGTGAAATCACAGTTTTTCCTTCATAAAATGAAAACCACTGATCTTAGAAACTTGATTCCTATCTCATTGTCTAGGAAATTTTGTTGACTTGAACATTTACTTGAACCACTTTTTGTTGAAATTCTTAGATTTATAGATATCCAGCATTTTCCATGATAGGAAATGATCCATTGCTTCAAAAAATCGTAGTTTTTCCTTCATAAAATGAAAACCACTCATCCTAGAAACTTTATTTCTATCTCATTCTCTAGGAAATTTTATTTACTTGAACGTTTACTTGGACCACTTTTTTGATAAAACTCTTAGATTTATAGATATCCTACATTTTCCGGACATGATTTGATCCGAATCCTCAAAAGCGTTATGGTAAAATTCTGGTGGCAACTGAATTAAATTAATTTATTTTCTAGGCTTGAAAAAAATAATAATATTAATTCTTTTAGAAATATTCACACACTTAATTAATTAAAAACATCTTTCCTGATAAATTTGAGCTTTCTTGATTTTCTTAGTTTGGAGAATTAAAATAATTTTAAATTTTCACTGCTCTCTTCCTTTTTGGGATCCCTATAAACACTGATGAATGATAGTGTAGCTCCATGATAAATTTCAACTTACTCTATTCTTAAAGATTTATTAATTTCAATTTATTTTTTGGTTCATGTATTTATTTCTTTAAGCATAATTTTTCTCCCTAATACATGAAAATAATAAAAAAAAAAAAATAGTTTGTCCACCACACGACTTTCACATTAGTTTCTCCCGAGGGGTGAATCGCAACCTAATATGCTGTACACCTACTTCCACTTGTACTTCCAAATATTTCCAAGTACTTCCAAATATTTCCAAGTAATTCTAAATATTTCCAAGCACTTCCAAATATTTCCAAGTACTTCCAAATATTTCCAAGTACTTTCAAATATTTTCAAGTACTTCCAAATATTTCCAAGCACTTCCAAAATACTTCCAAAGAGATGTAGACCTACTTCCAATCGCGGATCACCCCTCGGTTTCTCCCTTATTTGAACTCATCGCGTCACACCTAATTTCTACACTTTTCCTTTATTTCAATCGGATTAAGATTTATTTATTTTGTTTTTATTTTATACACTATTAATAACTTATGACATTTAATAAGCACACCAATTTTGAAAAAAATCGTAAATCCATTTCTTAAAATGAAATTATTATATTTGAATAAATCTCATTAATTTTGCTTAACTTTGTAAAATTTATGGTATTTATAGCAAAAAAATCCGATTTCTACTCTTTAAACAAATTTAGTTAGAATTTAGTTACATAAATTAAAAGTAAAAAGAACCTATCAATTAAAATTTTAATTATGCAACTATTACTCTAGAAATTATTGTATAAGTGTGCATGTCTAATCTGGTGTTCTAAGCCTAGAGAATGCAATTTGAGTTCTGTTCATCATTTCTGGTTGTCTAAATACAGGCGTTACCGTACGGTGCTGCCCTCTTCTTAACTTATAGCGGCCATATTGTTAATTAGAAAGAAAACTTTTTTTTTTGGCTTTAGAGAACTATGCCCATACAGCCACGAAAGAAAACTTGAGCAATGATAATATTTATCTATTAATTAATATTAAGCAGTGAAAAAAAATCAACTGGTGTGGTCACCACACGACTTTCTCATTAATTTCTCCTTTATTTCAAATCATCGCGACACTTCTAATTTACCTATAACTACCCCAAGGCGTATTGCGCTAACAGAGTGACTGTTCTTAACAAGAATAAAGTTACAACAAACCCAAAAATGTCCTTGGAGGAAAAGTGAGAAACATGGGTATTTTTACTATAAACCCTCTCACCAAACTCAAATACAAATTTTCC
Source organism: Forficula auricularia (assembly GCA_024734495.1). Classification (NCBI taxonomy): domain Eukaryota; kingdom Metazoa; phylum Arthropoda; class Insecta; order Dermaptera; family Forficulidae; genus Forficula; species Forficula auricularia. The sequence continues at coordinate 10,881,737 of JALMQS010000102.1, forward strand.
CTTTGTCATTTCTTCTTCTACTTGTGCCATGTGCGTATTCTGTGTAGGGGGCCCTTATCCATTATTGTATACAAGAGTGTTGACTTTAGCCTGACGAAATATATGTAGATTCCGCATCCGTTACCCCGCATATTGCGGAGCCAGGAATGCTGTTTACGTCCAGGCCCGGGTCTCCCTTCAATTTTCCCCTGGATAGTGAGTTGGAATGGAATATCGGTCGCCCCTAAGTATGTGGGCCAGATATAATATGTTTTGCGTTGTTTCACAATACTTAGGAATGAATATCAAAACCAAATTTCACACGTAGTTTTGGTCCATTGAGATTAAGAGCTGATTAGATTTTGGTGCATATCGATCCAAAATTAAGGGAGGTGGAGGGGGGTTAAAAATTTAAAATCTAGGTCGTTTGAGCAAACTCAACCAAATTTTGTATACATAATCAGTGGGTTCCCAGAAGTCTAAAAATGCAAAAACTAACCGCCCAAAATGGGGGGAGAGGGGTGGGGGTCAAAAAATGAAAATCTTGGCCATTTACCAAACTCAACCAAATTTTGTATACATAATCAGTGTGTCCCTAGGAGTTTAAAAATGCCAAAACTAACCCCTCCCTCCCCTCCCCTGATGATTATAAATAATTTTATAAAATATTAATGTAAGTGAGGGGCCAGTTTGTATGGTAAAGTCAAGTGGATGGCCTGATGGCCACATCAGAACACGTCAGCTTATATAATTTTGAGTCGGTTTTATTTTTTTTTTATAAAAATTATATTTATATTAATTATTGCAATTCCGTTACGCGTTTTTACCTCTTCATCACAATCACATTTCTCATTGAGAGTAGCTCCCAGAGGATAAAACTGTACATATTAAACTGTTTATGAAAGTTTCCCTGTCCTTTTTTACGTCCAACTAGCTATTATTTTGGTATCACTTGATATTGATTTCCAAAAAAAAATAATTAATTATTGTTTTATACGTTTCAAAGGATTATTTCATTAATAATAAGTCGCGACATGCACTAGGCATATAATATGTCAATGTGACATTTGAAATATTGGTGTATTTATAGTTAAGTAATTGTTGGGGGCCTAGAACTCTCAATTTGTTGTTAATGCATCCTTCCAGAGTACAGGTCATTCGTTCAAGGTTCTTTTTCATCTTTTTTTTCACAAAGCGACCTCAGACGTCGACGTCGACGTCATCGTCACGTGTTGGCTAATGACGAGTTCGATAATTCATCTATTTCTGATGACAGTTCGACACCTTGATCTTGAACTGCTCTTACGTAAAGACGTCAATCAAGTATCAATTCTATAGAATCGGAAATAGAATTTGAATATAAATAGCAACGTTCGTGTCCTAATATAGAATCTTTTTACGGCGAATTATTCATATTAGTATAAATATAGATATAAAGTTCAATAGTATCTCGAATGACAACAAAAATTAAGAATAAATTAAAGGAATTTTAATTTAATTTATTTTCTTAGAAAGACGGACTGGTAAGCGAAATAAGTAGGTTATAATTAGAGACCGGATTTTTATGAAATGAAAACTGCCAAAATATGCAGTTAAAAAGGCTGAAATATGCAAGTATTATGCAGAATACGTTGAAATATGTAAATATATGCAGTAAAAATTGGCAAAATACATTTTTTTATGCACTAAAAAATTAAAATTGAAAACAAAAAGACTATATATTTGAAGTAGTGCTATGAAAGAAATAAAATGATAAAGTAAGCTATAGAAACCAAGTGTCAAATATGTACATTAATTGAGTAAAAAATTTCACAAAATTATCATTATATTTAATATATTAAAAAAATCGTTAAACTCAAAGAAATAATAGATGCTCTTGAATAAAATCAACATAATAAATATAATGTTTCAAAAAATCTGAACAAAAAATTACAGGGTGGGGAGGTAATTTTATTTAACAGACAAGATTGTATTGTATTGCTTTTATTTACAAATATTTGACCGGCTATAATCTGATGTGGGAAACTGGAATCGGGTGTGGGAAACTGGAAAATGGCCGGATGACTGGGTGAGTTCGGTTTTTGTCCCAATACACAAGAAAGGACCCAAAAACATTTGTGATAATTACAGGCTTATTGCTCTGATACCTCATGCAAGTAAAATAATGTTGTCTATCATCCATGAAAGGCTTAAGTACTACGTTGATTGGCAAATCCCACCTAACCAGACGGGTTTCGTTAAAGGTAAAGGAACTCGCGAACAAATATTGAACATAAGACTCATAATTGAAAAAGCAAGGGAGTTCTATATACCAGTTTATTTTTGCTTTGTAGATTACTGCAAAGCATTTGACAGCCTTCAATGGCCAAAACTTTGGGAGATTTTAGGGAAAATGGGGGTCCCACAACATCTGATTTTATTAATAAAGAGTCTATACGACAACAACTCTGGTGTGGTTCGGATCGAAAACAGTTTGTCAGATGAGTTTAGCATAGGCAGAGGGGTGCGTCAGGGGTGTATTTTGTCGCCTACTCTCTTCAACATATATGGAGAATATGTCATGCGGATGGTCTTGGAGGGATGGAATGGTGGCGTCTCTGTGGGGGGTGTGAAGTTGACTAACTTGAGATATGCAGATGATACAGCCCTGCTTGCAAACTCGGAAGAAGAATTAGTCCATCTCCTTGGGAGACTTGAAAAAGTAAGCAGAGAGTATGGGCTGGAGATAAATCATACCAAAACTAAGATCATGATTATCGACCGAGCGAATAACAACATGTCCAACATTAGAAGAATCGATGGTTACGATGTGGTCGATCACTTCATATATCTTGGGTCCATGATAACCAACAAGGGCGGATGTGACGATGAAATCAACAGGCGTGTTCAGATGGGGAGATCTGTGATGACGAAACTAAAAAAAATCTGGCAGGATAACAGCCTAACTATCAACACTAAAAAACTAATAGTTAAATCACTGGTCTTTCCTGTCATGTTGTATGCGTCAGAAACATGGACAGTGAAGAAGGTCAACCGCAGAAAAATTGATGCCTTCGAGCTATGGTGCTGGAGGCGAATGTTACGTATTCCCTGGACAGCGCGGCGAACAAACGTCTCGATTCTTAAGCAAGTGCGGGCTGACCAGCGTCTGTCAAGTATTGTGCTCACAAGAGTCATGAGATACTTTGGCCATCTTACTCGTGCCAGTGATGGGTTGGAGCGGATCGTGATCCAGGGAAGAGTTGAGGGTTCACGGAGAAGGGGCAGATCTCCGGCCAGATGGACCGATCAAATAAGAGAGGGGACCGGCGCGAGCTTCCAGGGTGCTTCGACGGTGGCCCGCAATCGTTCCAAATGGAGAGCAGTGATCCGCAAAATAAAATCTGTGGGCGTGTGGAGTCAGTAGGGTCACGTAACTTCTGCAAAGAAGAATGCGACTTCGAAGAAGAAGAATCTGATCCCTGCACTAATTTAGACACACACACACACGAACACTCAATGTCGAAAATGTCACGAAGGACGTTAAAAAAAAGTAATAAATAATTAACAAAGGATCTCAAAAATAATTACAATTTGATTATAATTGTGAACAATTTATGTTTATAAGTATTTTTCTCAATTAACTTCAGGTTATTATGTCTACGATCACTTATAATTGATTTATACTATGAAAAGTAGCGCTCCACATCCTCAGAAGTAATGGGGACAAATTTAAAGTAGCTTAAAACCCCCTTTGGAAAGTTTTCGTCATTTTCGTGTAGTATCTAGTCAAATCAAAGCACAACTGAATAAAAAGAAAAATCAGTGGGTTGCTGTTTTGTAGCTACGTTTACATCCTTTGTAATTACTTCGTAGTCCAATAATACAATCTTGTCGTTGAGGCCTATTTCAGTTTTTTTCGAATTTAAATTAGTGTCCTCCTGTTTGATTTGTTCATTTTTTTCATTCTTTCTCAGAAAATTTACTTTTAAAAAATCTGTATTTGGCGCCAAATAAGCAATATTTGACAAAAAATCGTTCAAATATGCAATTTTATGCAATATTACTCAAATATGCAAAAATATGCAGTATAAAATTTAACCCACAGTATCCTAGATACATGATGATACAGATAGATAATTGATCCCCTGGGTCGTATGTGGCTGCAAACAAAATATGCAATTGCATAGGAATCCGGTCTATAGTTATAATGAAAGGCAGTCCAAATTATTAAAATTTTTTATTCAAATATTGACGTTTCAGAAACCTTTTCCAAGTTATACTCACCCATCAATAACTATTCATTACCCTGAAGAAGGAGAGAAAAGATCACTGAAACGTCGGTATTTGAATAAAAAATTTTAATAATTTGGACTGCCTTTCATTATAACCTACTTATTAAAGGAAATAGTGAAAACTTTTTCAAGCTTCGGTACTCTTTCGTGGTGATTTTACGTACAGTGGAACGTCGGTTAAGAACTTGATCCGGCCTATATTATGTAAATGTTTCCCAAAGTGTAGAAAAATTCAGAGCCAAATTTCTCTTACTATTTATCGTTAACATAATTTTTACTTTCACATATATATTCTATAGAATATAATGGGGAAGTATTGTTTAGTTTCTTTTAGGACAAACAATTAATTGTCTTTATTAATTTTTGAAATATCGAAATAAATGTTTTTACTTTACCATACAGGATATAGTCAAATATTGGAATCGTGCATGAAAAAAGTGTTTTTTTGCTTCTTTTTTTCGAAATATCTCAAAAACGGTTGAAACTATTTTGATTAAAAAAATTATATTTTTCGAGATAATAATTGTTTTGTCATAATGTCTCTTGGTCTGTTCGTAAACAAATTTTTGTGGACGAGCTAGCTCAAAAACTGGTGTGAATATCAAAACCAAATTTCACATGTAGTTTTGTTGCATTGAGCTTAAGAGCTGATTAGATTTTGGTGGATATCGACACAAAATTAAGGGCGTGGAGGGGGGTTAAAAATTAAAAATCTAGGCCATTTGAATAAACTCAACCAAATTTTGTATACATAATCTGTGGGCCCACAGAAGTCTTAAAATGCAAAATCTACCCCCCCCCCCTTCCCTATAAGATTATAAATTGTATTATTAAATATTAAATATAAGTGGTTGTATGGTAAAGTCAAGTGGATGGCCACATCAGAACGTGTCAGTTTATTTTTTTAACACAGTTTTTTTTAAGTATCTACGCTACATATTTGATTGAAATTAAATTTTTTCTATCTCTTTATGAATGATTTTTTATATTAAACATTTTTATTATTATCATGTATACCTTAATTCATGTGTTCAAGTCTCTGTTCGTCAGGAACCCGGAACATTTTAAGGCATATCTCATAACTCATAAGTATTTTCTCACTAATTCGTCAAATCAAAAAAATTAATTATACACAAGCGAAAATTATATATAGTATAATAACATTCAATTAAAAATTTGATGCTTAAAAACATAGAAATAAATCAATAAAAAAATATATATCTTTTTACTATTTAAAATTTATTAAACAAAAATCTAAATATAACAGAAACTATAATTTATTATTAAGATATAATTTTAATTCTATTTAGCAATATATTAGAAATATATTACGTGGATGGTAAGAGATCTATAATTATTATCAGTGGTCCAGCCAAACTGAAAATCTTTGAGAATTTTTTTAATACTATGGACCTTTTCTTAAAATAATCTTATAAGATTAATTAAGGGCTGATTAAACACTTTCAGTGAATCGCTGAATTCAAATTAATCACTTATAATAAAAATCAATAAGTACGAAATTCGTTGTAAAGTCGATTAAAAAAAAAAAAAAAAAAAAATTGTAAATATTCTTATTTATGTGTGGCCCTTGGAAATTTTTAAATCTTCAATGCGTAGTGCAATTTGGGTCGGCAAGGCTTGATTTAAGGGAGTTCGAGACTGCTTATCTATCTTAATGATCTTCCAAAAAATCTTTTGTATTTTTCCAGAGTGACAACTTTTGCATACTAAATTTTTTAATAAAAAAATTATAAATAATTAGGTTAATTTCGAATAAAAATCTTTGTTTTGATAATATTAATAAAAAGAATATTGAGATAAATTTTTTCTCATTATAAAAACATTTATTTAACACAAAAACGTTTTCAATAAATAGAGTTACTAGTGCTTTTGTCATATTATGTTGGCTGCAAATAACTTTTTATTTATACATTTATGAATAACTAATTAACTAGATTGTCAAATCTATTGAAAAATGTATCATTCGATTCATAAAAGTTGAATTATTGATCTGTATAAATTTGTTGAAAATGGTATAATTTGTATAGAAGTTATAGCCCTTTTAAAAGCTCGGTCCATTTACTTCCATGTTAAAATGACAATTTTCAATAATTTATTTCTCGGTAATGAGAGAGACGATCAACTTCAAATTTCGGTAATAAATATTTAATGCATCAATGATTCGATGGTAAAAATTTGAGAATTATCTTATAAAAATGATAAACAGTCCCGAACCTCCTTAAGTATATGTATATAAATATATATTCCCGAGGGGTGAACCGCGACCTAATATGCTGTACACCTACTTCCACTTGTACTTCCAAATTTTTGAAAGTACTTGGAAATATTTCCAAGTGCTTCCAAATATTTCCAAGTACTTCCAAATATTTCCAGGTACTTACTTCCAAATATTTCCAAGTACTTTCAAATATTTCCAAGCACTTCCAGATATTCCCAAGTACTTCCAAATGTTTCCAAGTAATTCCAAAAATTTCCAAGTAATTCCAAATATTTCCAAGTACTTCCAAAGAGGTGTACACCTACTTCCAATCGCGGATCACCTCTAGTATATTCCCTTCATTTTCAAGCCGATCTTGTTTAGAATTTTAAGAATATATGAATTCATCCTTTAATATTATTTTATAATACATATAAATAAAAATATGCACATTTTATAAAATGATTTCTCAGGATTAAGGAACAATTTGTTGTATAATTGTGAAAATTATTCTAAATAAATACAATTTTAAGTACACTTTTACAGAGAATTTGATTGAAATGTGAAAAAGAAAAGAAGTGATTGAGAAGTGAGATTACATATTAATAATAATATATTGGAATGATCAATTTGTGTTGAACGAAGTGAGTAATTCCAAGTGAATGTGCATCTAATAGTCCAGACTACAAAATGGGTGCTTTTTCTTGCATGCTTGGTGCGCACCTCTCACTAGAAACGTCCCAGCCGCTCTTTGTCGTCATCTTTCAAATGATAGGCTGGAGCAAATTCTTCAGAACCTGAAGCTGCCTGCAGCTTCAGTACTGGATTCGGTTGAGTGTTGTGCCTTCCTCCTAAAGATGTGTATCTGTAAAGAAAAAAAAAAAGAAACAAAATGTATTATTTTGAAAATTATTAAATGCTAAGATAACTTATTTCTAAAATATACTATTCTTCCAGAACTATTTTTAACCGACTTTAAAAAAGGAGGAGGTTCTCAATTCGACTGATTTTTTTTTGTGTCTATGTTACTTCATATCTTCGCCAATTGTGAACCTATTTTGATTATTTTTTTGCATTGGGTTCAGTCTAGTTTCCGATTGTTCCCATTTTTTTCATTGGTATTGGACCTTTTTTGATATGTTTGTTCAGGCATAACTTCTTTGTTTATGAACCGATTTTAATGATTCTTTTTTTATTGGTACCTTAGGGGTGGTACCATATTTATTTGGTCATGTTCTGTAGATATGATCAATGACGAAATAACGCACATCTCCAATACTTATGACCAAATAAACGAAATTATAATAAATAAAATCTTTTATAAAAAAAACTTAAAACATTCATTTAAAACCCGCAAACGTTTCCAGAGAATTTATATATTTATGAATTTAATTTTATTATCATTTTCTGATTCATTCGCCCGACGCTTTCTCTTACGAGATGCATGCAAGGTATTATATTAAGTCACTATTAATAACATCACTAAAAAGAGAAAAATAAAAATAATTTTTATAAAAAAAATAAATAAAACCTACTTCAAAAAAATTAAATGCAACAAATAAAATAATAATAACTTAAAAATCAAATAAAATACACTAAAAGGTATAAAATAATTATCTTATTTAGTTAGAACTAAATGACGAAATATTAACATGAAATTACTTTTTGAAGTCGGTGCCAAACATAGATTTTATGAATCGGACTAGACACTAGACGGATCTTACTTAGTACGTTTGGCGAGTACGCTCGCTTATATAGTTTGTTTGGCACCGACTTCAAAAACTAATTTCATGTTAATATTTCGTCGTTTAGTTGTAACTAAATAAGATAATTATTTTATACCTTTTAGTGTATTTTATTTTATTTTTAAGTTATTATTATTTTATTTGTTGCATTCAATTTTTTGAAGTCGGTTTTATTTTTTTTTTTATAAAAATTATCGACAGTGGAAGGATCGGTGGGCTAAGTCCGTGGTGTAGGGTGGCCCTTATTTGGGTATTTTAGAATTTTTACGCTGACAGGGGCTCGTATGGTTCGAAATAAATTAAAAAAATATCCCCCAAGTTTCAAGTCTCTATCTCAATTTTAACCTGTGCCTCAGAGCGATGCAAGTTTCCCATCTAAATATCATGTGGTTTTTGGCATTAAAATATCAATTTTTTATTCCGACCAAAGAAATAGTTCAAAAAAATTGAAACTCTGTATACTTTATCCTTATAATAGTAGCTATCCTTTAGAATTTTTTACAAATTTTTAGCTATTTTAATTTTGGAGTTTCAGCTAGATAAAATACTACTAAGTGTTAGTATGTTATAGACTCCAAAATTATAATAGCTAAAAATTTGTAAAAATTCTAAAGGATAGCTACTATTATAAGGATAAAGTCTAAAGAGTTTCAAATTTTTTGAATCATTACTTTGTCCGGAATAAAAAAATTGATAGTTCAATGCCAAAAACCCCATGTTATTTAGATGACTTCAACCAAAGCACTTAGGGCCAGTTGTATCTCGGTTTGTAAAGTCTTTGTTAAGTTGACAAAAGGTCAATCCTTAGTATTCACCAAGTGCCCGGTCAGATGGCCAATCAGATGAAAGTGAGTGTCATCTGATTGGCCACGGTGAATACTAAGGATTGACCGTTTGTCAACTTAACAAAGACTTTACAAACCGAGAGTCAAAACACTTGGTAACTAGCTCAACTTTTTTTTAGTTTTTCTTAATTGTTTTAATAATTTTTTACTTAATTATTAAATTACGAGGTTTTCGTGCGTGCCTTCGGCACGCCCTCGAAGCTCGGCCCTCCGGGCTGGTGCCCTGACGGGCGGCGTCTCGGTCCAAAATTTTTATTCCTCTAAAAAACCACACTCCAAATGTATACTTGTAAACTCCCGAAAATACATATTCTCTTAAAAGTTTCGCTTCATTTTCTTCCTGACACAGCTACAGAAATGAGGCTCTAGATATGAATCTGGGAGTATTTTTTTTTTCTATAATCTACAGCATTGTGATATTTTTTGTGTGGAAATATGTAGATTTATTTAAATAAGGGGTATCGTGTGAGGAGGAGAATTATATTATATCATTTTTTTTAAACATGGGATCGTTAATCGATATAAGGCTCCAAATATTTAAAAGAGATCAGGTGTTGTTTGTATGACAGGCTGCTCCAGTATTGCCACGAAAAACTCGGGCATGCGTGTCTTAAGTCGTTCAATTTTGTAAAAATCAAAAAATAAGAATAACAAAATTTAGATTTTTAAAATATTATAAAAAAGTGGCAAATTATTAAAAAATTTACAAATAATATATAAAATATAAATCTAATAAGATGTGATTAATTTCTTCTTCTGTGCGCAAAGAAAAGCAAATTGAATATTTAATTTTTAAGTGGTCAGAGAGGCGGGGAGGAGGAATAATTATCAATATATTTAATGTTTCTTAATTTAAAATCAATTGGAGTGTTGCATTTGAAAATTCGAGTCCAAATTACGATTATAATTCAAATTTCACGCAAATATACCGACGGCATCAGCGCTCCCTGTCGGCAGCATTACGTCAGCGTTGCGGCAAATTAATCTGGCTTATTCTATATATTATGCTATTTATAAAGAGTAAGAGTGTTTCATAAATTCTATTTATTTTCATCTAGGTAATCTTTTCGAGAATGTAATTTATTTATTTTTTTAACAGATGATTCAATAAAGTTCACCTGATTTGATAAATTATGAGGAAAAATGACATTGAAAAAAATCTCTCATTTATTATCCGTTAGATATATCAAGAATAATGACGGCCTCTTTTTCTTAGTTATTAATGCAAATATGTCATGCATGTAAGAGGATCTCGAAATATAAGCGACATCGTTATTGAAATCATTATCTGGAAAAGGTTTTAAATTATAAAGCTTTTTTTTCTCTTTGATGTGGTAGTCTTGAGAGCTTTTTTTAATGGTAAAAAAATGGAAAATGATTGTCCATCAAGAAACAATTTAAAAATTCAATAATCCGATATGAAATTATATATAGGTATAATAAGAACATTCGTGTGCACATTGCTTCTTCGATTAATCTAGAGTACCTGGAACATCGAGAGTTGCTCGGTAATTTTTTGCTTTAGTTCAAAGTGATAAATTAATATTAGTTTTAATTATTTATTAATTTAATATTCAATAAAAAATACCTCCAATTAATTAAATTGGCAAATTCTAATATATAATAATTTGAAAGTTGATAATGAGAAAACAAGAACAAGTTTTTATGTGTGACTTTTTTATTTATCAGCCAACGTTTCGTCGACTTTTCCGATTTCTTCAGAGCTTCAAATAGTCATTCCACACATTCGTCTATTTGACTATTTGAAGCCCTGAAAAAGTCGGCAAAGTCGACGTAATGTTGGTTGATAAATAAAAAAGTCACACATAAAAACTTGTCCTTATTTTCCCATTCTAAACTTTCAAATTAATACAAATTATGGACAGAAATGATAATAATATATGTAATGAATTATTAGTGGGATATTAAATTAAAAAAACAATTAATTATTAAAAGGAAATTGAATAAAAATGTAATTATACATTTTTATCGAGACAACCACCTGTGAATAATTATTTCAATTAACAAAAAACCCATCAAAAACAACTTAGCCGAAGATGAGACCGTGACAGATCGAATTGTCCACCCAAAAACCCCCTAAACCGTGAATTTCATCCAAATCGTTCAAGCCATTTTCGAGAAACCGATTCTATATATAGAACGGCTCGAACGATATATTTATATACTAGCTGCAAGGCCCGCCTTTGGCGGCCCTCTTGCTAGCCAGGGGACTCACCCCCTGGACCCCCTCCCCAGAAACTCACCCAGCATCCCCACCCACACCACCACCCCAATGTACAGACAAAACCTTAATCTTATATTATATAGATAATTTCATTTAAATTGGTAACCATGACGACTGTTTTTGTTGGGGGACGGACATACAGAGGTACATAGATACATACAGAGGCAGGCACAAATGCCTTTTAGTAGTATGTGAAATAGGTACAGATACAGTGAGAAATGCCCTTTAGTACCCCCTGGACCCCCACATCCCTGACTCCCCACGCCCTGGACTTCATCCCCCACCCCATGGGAGACGAACAAACATAGGTATATATACAGGCACAAATGCCCTTTAGTAGCCTTTAGGGGGCCCTGGATATAGCTACAGACACAGAAAGAAATACCCTTTAGTACCTGCCAACCCCCTGGGGGACGGGCATAGGTACATAGGTACAGAGGCAGGCACAAATGCGCTTTAGTAGTATAGGATATACAAGAATTGCTCGTTTAATATATCTAGATTTATGCACTCTTAAAAATTGAGGGTTTCGTATATAAGCATATTTTATCAATAATTAAATTTAGGAATATTGAATTTTTAAATTGCTTCTTGGTCGACAATCATTTCTCCATTTTACTGGGATTTTTTTTTACCATTAAAAAAGTGAAAAAACAAAGATTTATAATTTAAAATCTTTTCCAGATAATGATTTCAATAACGATGTTGCTTATAAGTTCTTTAACTAAAATGATGCCAAAACACAGTATTGTTAAAAATAGAAAACTTCCAGACATTTCCTTTGATTCAATATCTTTGAAGTTTTGTGATAAAGTATCTGCTTGTAGGCTTGATATTCTATTCAGGACCAGAGAGGCTATTTCACACCCGCACAACTTCTTACCCTATACAAGAATCAAATTTGTCCTTTGCTCGAATTCGGTTCACAATTGAAGAGAGCTTCCTAGCATTCTTTGCCACCTTGGGTGCAATTCAGATAGGAGCAATAAGACTAATAAGAGATCCCCTATAATCTAGCTCATTTGATTCCCTAATACATCGTCATCTTAGAATAGTGCTCGCTTCAATAAGTTAATTCTAAATTCTTCTTCTTATCTACTCTTATTAAACGAGCAAAAATTGTATATTTATTTATTTATATATATATTTGTATCTTGGTTCTATTTTGAAAACGACTCTACAGATTTTAATGAAATTCACGGGTTAGGGGGTTTTTGGGTTGACAATTCGATCTGTCACGGTCTCATCTTCGACACAATTGTTTTTGATGGGTTTTTTCGTAATCAAATTAATTATTCTCAGGTAGACAAATGCCAATCTTATCTTAGGGATTTAAAAAGGGTTCCTCTTTTCTTTTGTACCCAGGCAGTCAATGGGTTGGTTTAAATCTTTGTTCTCAAAGGCCTTGAAGAACTTTGTGATTGTGGTGTGTTGTTGTCAAGCATTAACTATAAACCCGAACAAAGCTCAGTCTTCCAGGTATTAGTATATATAAGTATTTGTGTTTTTTTTAAACGGCTCTAACGAATTTGATGAAACAAACTCTATTAACAAGTTTTGAGGATGAGAAAGCGATCTTGATGCGGAGCGGGGGTGGATGTGGGGGGTGCAGAAGGTGGGGGAAGTGGTGAGGGATCCGGGGGTAGGGAGAGGTTTCGGGGGTGGGGTCGAGCAGGGTGGAGGTGGGGGGTATAGTGGTCGAATCCTATATAGATAGATTTGTATTTTTTTAATTTGAAAACGGCTCTCAAATAAAAATCGACCTTTTTATCAGAATTTTAAATTAAAAATAATATTAAAATAAAGCTTTTAACTGAAAGAAGAAGTTACCTTCAGGTACTCATTATTATGTAATATAAAAGCCAGAGCTTTTTGTATATTGCACTTTTCCTAATATCTTCATTTTTTACCCTGTCCATCCTTGTTTTACCCTTAATTCAGCGTAGCAATTTCATCTTCTCATATACTTCCAATATTTCTCTTATTTTTGCGGTGTTTGTTCTTGTTTCGGCCGCATATGTCAAAATTGGCATCTTGTAGATGCGTACTTTTGCTCCCGATCCCAGAAACTTGTTTGACCAAACCGTTTCATTCATTAATAGCTTGGAGTCTGACTTCCTCGCTTTTGGAGCTGGTTATCTAAACGCCGAGATATTTGAAGGATAGTACTGGTTCCACTATGGTGTTATACCATACAGCTGTAGCTTACAGCGTACTGGTTCTCTAGCTATTGTGAGAGTTGTCGTCTTTTTAAAAAGCCATCATAATTTAGAATTTTTCGCATTAAAGTACAAATTTATGTAAGAGTTGTTGGAAAATTAAGGATTTTGATTAATATCAGTTTTCCAATAAAATTACAAGATCTATTTTCAAAAAGGGTGGGACAGACGAACTTGATGGCCAGTAAGTACGTCAGTAGGTAACTATGCCACCAATTAGAATGACAACTTCTCATGAATTTTAATCAACGGGTTATTCCCAGGGAATAAAAATATATAAGACAGCCTTCTATCTTCTATCTCATTAATTAATCATCCAGTGATCAAGCCTTGATCGTTTGAAATCGATTGAATTCCCAATACACAGGATACTTTAAACTAAGTGGCGAGCATTTTTTTCCTTAGGCCAAATAGACGTCAATTATCCGAAATTAATTATTTCTAATTGTCATTCCACTTAACTGACGGATAGATTCTGGTAAAATAACAACCAAATTGAAATGGGTTCAGCTTTATCATTAATTAATCCATTGTCAATAAAGAAGAGTATTTTTCTCATTTGCTTGACGTAGAAATTTAATGACATAACGATCAAGTAAATAGATATAATGAATAATTAAAATTTGTTATTTGTTCTGTATATAAACGTATGAAACTTAGAGGAAAATAATTTAAAACCCGATCCTTCAAGAACTGGATTCTCTTCTAAAAGAGCCCATAAGCTGTCAAACAAATTGCCCAACAGAGCGTTGTGCAACGTTGCGTTGCGCATCGTTTGCCGGGGCCCATACATTGCCAGAAAAATTGAGCAACAAAGCGTTGCGATGCACAACGCTGCGTTCCACAATGCATCATTCATAATCATACCCTTGGAAATATTGCGCAACTTGCCCATACACAACACAACGCGTTGCACAAACGCACCCGTTGTGCAAAAGATGTCAAACATTTTTGAAATTTGTCAAACATTTGCGCAACGCATCAAACACTGTCATACACTGACAAACAATTGCAAAACAGCCTGTGTTGCGTAATTTGTTTGACAGTGTATGGGCCCCTTAACAGTAAAAATGTAAATTTAATGTGGGCGTGAGCGATTGCATTTTTCTTTTAAAAAATAATTTTAACAAAAGGGATAGATATAAATAAGTCAAGCAGAATCGAGAATAACTTTAAAGTTACCAATTGTGCAATTACTATTATCCCAGTATCATAGCCATAGATAATACTGAGCCTATTTTTGCAAAAGTTCATTCACATCATTTTAGGAGGTTCGTGACTGTTTATCATTTTTATAAGAAAATTCTCAAATTTTTAACATCGAATCATTGATGTATTAAATATTTATTCCCGATATTTGAAGATGATCGTCTGTACCATTACTGAGAAATAAATTATTGAAAATTGTTCTTTTAACATGGAAGTAATGGACCGAGCTTTTAAAAGGGCTATAACTTCTATAAAAATTATACTATCTTCGACAAATTTATACAGATCAATAATTCAACTTTTATGAATCGAATGATACATTTTTCAATAAATTTGAAAGTCTAGTTAATTAGTTATTCATAAAGGTAAAAACAAAAAGTTATTTGTAGCAACAGAATATAACAAATACATTAGTGTGGAATTCCAACTCTATTTCTTGAAATCGTTTTTGTGTTAAATAAATGTTTTTATAATGAAAAAAAAAATTATCTCAATATTCTTTTTATTAATATAAAACAAAGATTTTTATTCGAAATTAACCTCATTATTAACAATTTTTTTATTAGAAAATTTAGTAAGCAGAAGTTGTCACTCTGCAGAAATACAAAATATTTTTTCGTAGATCAACCAGATAGATAAGCTGTCCTGAACTCCCTTAAGTAAATTTTATATTTTTAAGTTAATTTATTTTGTTAAATTAATTATTAATTATTTATATGTTTGTTTAGGTAACTGAAGACCACAACAAAATCAACGAATGAGAAAAGGAAAATAAAAAGTTAAAGCAAAATGTATACGTAAGTTTATTTATTTATTTGTTTATATAAGTGAATGAAGAGAAAAACAAAATACAGTAAACCCTCGTTTATCCTCGAGTGGATTAATTAATAAAGTAAAGGGTGTGTGAGCGGATTATCCCCTTTTTATACGGATTATCTTGTTCAAAAGTAAACTTTAAAAACTATGTAACTATGTGCACACATACATATTATGTTTATAACGTGAAAAATAATAAATTTTTAAACCTGCTTCTACTGTGAATAAACATATTTCAAAAGTGTCATTTTTTTACTCTTTTGCGGTTTATCCGCGGAATTGTCTTATCAGCGGTTGCCGCGCCACCCAATTCCGGGGATAAATGAGAGTTTACTGTAATTATATTAGAAAACGAAAATTAAAAATTAAAGCCAAGTTTTTAATTTATTTATTTATATATTAATTAATATCATGTCTAAAGAATTTAAAATTCACTTTATTTCTACTTAATGAGATCTTTTCTTACAGAAATATCACACACCCATCATAAAAAATATTTTAGTTTCTCATATTAATTTTTGACTCCACAAAATATTCGAGCTTCTCCACTAGATTCTTCTTCTTTAAGTGCCATATCAGGTCGCCCTGACTTTTTGGCTCCTCTCCACATATACCTGTGCTGAGTGTGTTTAGCTGTTTTTACACAGATCTACAGGACCTACTTTTTAACGCCGGTCGGCTAGTTTGGAGAGGTTACTAGGCAATTATACTCTTGGTAGGTTGCCATTGCTTTTCACGAGGAGTCGACTGCAAATATCTGCCGAGACTCGGTCTCGAACCAGCGTATTTCAGGCCAGCGGCCCGACACTCTAACCACTGACCCACATTCGACTCTTTCCACTAGATTAGCCAGCTTCTTTCTAAATAGGCAAAATGTTTTTTACTTTTCAAGAGTATAGTTGTTGTGATTCTAGCGAAAATACAGGATCTCAGTTTTCACTTTCCGTTAAGCGTTCTCCATCAATTCTAATGGGATTCTTCTTAGAGTCATACCCGAAACGGGCGTCGGGGCCTCTCCCCATATACCTGTGCTGAGTGTGTTTAGTTGTTTTACACAGATATACGGGACCTACTTTTTAAAGCAGATTCCGAACGGCTAGTTTGGAGAGGTTGACTAGGAAATTATACTCTTGATAGGTTGCCATTACTTTCCAAGAGAAGGCGACTGCAAATATCTGCCGAGACTCAGTCTCGAACCAGCATACTTCAGGTCACCGGTCCGACACTCTAACCACTGGCCCATAGTCGCCTCTCTAATGGGATTAAGAATGCTGTAAAAATCCTGACAGTATATGTGTCTGAAGATTCACCCACAGCACCAAATGGTTTTTACGTGATTCTTTGGAAACCGATGTTTTTAACATGGCAAGGCCGTTGATATACTATATTAAATTTTAAATAGTGGTGATAAAAAAATGTCATTGAAAACAACCAGTTTAAAGCACAACATAAATAAATCAATAAAGATAATCAAACAAAGCAGTAATTAACTAAAGGTTAAGCTGAGTATGATTATAATATTTAATAACTTGATAGTTTAAGTAGATTAAAAATAGATATCAAGTTATTAAGGACGAACGAAAAAACAATTTCTTGTAAATATCAAATAAACATATTGTTTTAGTCCAGTGTTTTGTTTTGAAGTTCAAAAGCCTTTAATTTCAATGCGAAAACGGATAAGAATGCAATCATAAAAATGTAGCAGTTATTTTCCGTGCAAGATGAAATTAGTACAACGGGGTTTTATTTGTGAACTGTCACGTGATCAGCTAGTTTGACTTAGGCATGGGGGCATTGCGTCATGGCCATATTGTCCGCAGTAGGGTTTTCTCAACCCTTAGCATACCTAGGAACCCCCCCCCCCCCCATAAAGGCCCCTCCTTTTTTTTTCAAGGTCGAGATTTCGTGTGAGAATTCATTTCTCGTCTTTGATTAATAACTAAGTATCTTTTCATCCTAAAATGATTTATTTAGTTTTGACAACAAAAGTAAAAATCAATGCAAACTTTGCTCAAAATAATAATAATAATAAAATTTAGTGATTAAAGTTTAAACAAGCAAATAAAAAAAATCATATAAACAAACCAAAGGGACCAGCTTTGGATAGTGAATTGGCGATTAGCAAACTTCTTCATGCAATTTTAATCCGTACGAAACTACGACATACTAATATAACATTTTTTTGATGGCCAAGAGTAGCAGAGTTGATGTTTTTATGCGCTCTACTATAGTCTGAAATTATGCTCCCTTCTTTTTCTAAATCTTATATTCCGATTTCTCAAATGACTAAGCCCACTTATCAATTTCTAAATTTATTTGTAGTATAAACTTTACTGAAAAGCGATTTTTAAACAATTCTAGTCTAAAATGAGAATTTAATAGGGCTATCCAAGATGTTAAAATGTTTGATTGTATTTCAGAAGAGCTCCCCCCTAGAATTTAATCCAGTGGTAAAAACACTAAGGGCCGGTTGTATGTCGCAAAGTAAATGCTTTTTACCACTAACAAAAGGTAGATGGTGAATGGAGGGACGGGGATAGCCAATCAGATGACAGGAACTTTCAGTGCCTGTCATCTGATTGGCCATCCTAGTCCCTCCATTTACCATCTACCGTTTGTTAGTGGTAAAAAACATTTACTTTGCGACATACAACCGGCCCTAAGTATGAAATTAGCTACCCTTTGAGAGAAACTACCTCTGACATAAAAAAACAAACAGCTATAAAATTTCAATCAAAGATATACACAGTTTGATTGTAAAGTTTTTCTATAAAATTCAAAAGAAGAGTCACACTATAAAATACAATCGGAAACAAGAGTTCTATTTGAATTTCGAAAAAAAGTACTTCAAGAGGGCGGCCTTTTTGGCATATCATCAAACTTATCGAATAACAATTGAATCAACAGTTAGAAGAAGAAAACAAATCCCAAAACTAAATTTTTGAATAATTAAAAAAAAAACTGAATTATTTTAAATTGAAAGTTTTTGCCGAGAGTAGCAGAATTTTTATATATTGAAGGAGACAATAAAAGAGTGTGTCTTCTGCTGGAATTATAAATTTTATTTATTTATAACGAGACTATAGTTTCGAGGGCTTTGCCCTCTTCATCAGTCTATTACAATGTATTCACAGGAATTAATTTATGAATGAAAGGTTAACATTTTTCATGTGGTAAGGTTATAAATTACATAGAGTGGGTAAATTACAATAAGTGTCAATTCTTAACTTGCCCACTCTATGTAATTTATAACCTTACCACATGAAAAATGTTAACCTTTCATTCATAAATTAATTCCTGTCAATACATTGTAATAGATTGATGAAGAGGGCAAAGCCCTCGAAACTATAGTCTCGTTATAAATAAATAAAATTTATAATTCCAGCAGAAGACACACTCTTTTATTGTCTCCTTCAACTGAATTATTTATTTGTTCCTGAATTTATTAAATTAAAATTGTTATTTTAATTAATTAATGTTTTTACCCAACATTTTAAGGTCAACTGATTTAATAATATTATGGATAATAATTTAATAATTAAAGTACCAATAACAAAGAAAAAAAATCATTTTTTGGTGTTTATTAACTGTCGATTCAATTTTGGTAAGCTTAGTAGATTTTTATTTTAGATTGAATTTAGTCTGTAGGCCTATCTGTTTCGAGTAAAATTTAGAAAATTAAAATTTCCCAAAAATCCAAAAAAACCCACTTGTTTCCGACATAGGATATACAACATTGTATCTCCGGAATCCATGTCCATAGCTCAAAGGATGGGTCAAGCTTTTAATTTCCAATTTGGTAAATAAAGCTATACCACAATATCTCACGTATATAAAAGGAATAAATCTTTGGTATCCTGTGAATGATTTTACCCCAGTTCCATCTGGTAGGGTAGACATTTTAATAGAACGCTTAACGCTTTGTGGTGCGGGTTGTATCAACAGGCGCGAAGTATTCAAAACTTGTTTCAGGATTAATAAACATCACACTGTATATAATTAATTTATTATTTATTTATTTATTCATTCATAATTCTTACAATTTAACTTTACACAATGCTCTGAGGCAGTTTGCCTCATATGAGCAGTAACAACGAATAATTAACATAAAACAAAGAAGAGAAAAATAAAAACAAGTGTGTGCGAAAAAGAAATCTATAGCGAAAGGAAGGTGAGAGAGCCAGCAGGGGGGAAAAGATACACCATAAAAGAGAGACGCCAAAAAAGAGACGCTCACTCCCGAAACCCGCCCCCGCGAATACATGCCAAGAGACCACGATTGAATATAAGTAATGATTATTAGACTATAGTTTCGAATTAAAAAGACTGGTGATGAAGGTCAAGCCTTCGAAACTATAGTAGTCTCAAACAAATAATAATAATATATATACAGATATATAATTTCGATATATATGTGTGTATGTTTATTTGCATCAAGCAGAGGACAGCCTTCGGCACGCCCTCTACAGCTCGGCCCTCCGGGCAGGCGACCCTGGCGGGCGGCGTCTCGGCATATGATTATTAGGTCTGTAATATATATTTGTAATATTTTGCCCCCTCTTTCGCCCCCACGCACTCATTTTGGCTATTGATTTTTACAGCATATATTTTATATAGTCTTAAAAACTAACATTACAAAATTTGATCTATATCGGAGAGAGTATCAATTTTTTGCCCCCACTCACATTTTGGGAGGCTGAAATTATTTTTTAGATATTTGCAAATATTTAGATATTTGCAAATAAATAACTCTCAGTTTTCTAAAGAGTAAATGTACAAAAAAGCTAAAAATATCCCCCTCCCCCCCATTCGCCCCCATACAGTCAATTTTGATAGTTGATTTTTACAGGAATAGTTTCTTAAATTGATAAAGAATAACTCTATAAAATTTTATCTAGATAGGAGAGAGTTTTAATTTTTGCCCCCACTCACATTTTGGATAGTTGGGAGTCGAATTTCAAAAAATCCTGAAATTACTTTTTAGATATTTGTATTTAGAATTTTATTAAGTAAAAATCAAGTAGATATCTTATCGTTCTTAATTGAAAATGCATAATTAGTGTAAACACATTGCAAAGATATTTTGCCCCTTTTGGCCCCTTTAGGGGTCGAATTTCAAAAAATCCTGAAATTTGTTTTTAGATATTTTAATTTAGTATTTTGATAAGTAAAAGGCAAGTAGATATTTTATGGTCCTTAAGAGATATCGCATAATAAGTGAAAACACACTTTGCCCCCTTTTACCCCCTTAGGGGTCGAATTTCGAAAAATACTTTCTTAGTGAGCCCCTATGTCATTGATGTAATATCTTCTCCAAATTTCATGTTTCTATGTCCAGTGGTTCTAGCTGTTTTGATGATGAGTGCGTGAGTGAGTGTATCTGGCAAAGAATTTTATATATATAGATGTATTCATAGGGTATACTATGATTGAAACGACGTTTAATTTTCTGATTTCCAAAGGATGGTCCAAACCGATATAATTCTTCAGTTCACAGTACATTTGATTTTATTTAGATAATAAATCACAACCTTGTGAATAAAATATATAAAAGCCCCTTCTAGAATGTTTACTCTAAAATGGGAACAAATAAATAAATAAAAATAGAAACGCGAGTTTAATTAAACGGTAAAAAACGTAACCTTTTAATTGTTTAAAATATATTCAAAGATAATGATAATAAATGTAAATTTATTTGTCTTTTTCACGCTATCCCCATGAGTAGGTATAATTTGTTTTCTTCACGGTAAATAAAAAACCTCAATTAATCCTTGTTTTATTTGAGTACACTTGTGGAAATCTTTTCTGCTCTCTTGTGTTTGCTTCCAGTGGAAGGGAAATGTACTGATTGGAAGAAATATCTAATTTCTCTGCAGTAAGTAAAGTACCATTTGAAGAGTGCCCCAAAACCAAAATCTTTTTAAAATATAGCTTTGTGATTCTTGATATCTTATTCCATTTTTATGTAAACCGGATTTCCTGGTCAAAAATTCGAAATGGGTAACATTTAAATTAGTTTTTATAAGAAAGTAAATAGGAATCTATATAAATAAAAGCCATTGTCAGACAGTACCCGTGGCGCAGCAAGGTGAACATGTGGGAGAAAAAGCAACTCATATTCAATGACAATTATATTGTCAAATTTTACAAATAAAACATCTCTATTCTCTATATTATATATCTATAATATCTCTATATATTAATATATTCCTCTATATAGCTTAGAATATTAGATTTACGGCGTGTCTCGTTTGAAATTTTAGTAGACAAATTTATTAATTTTAAATATATTATATATTAATATATATTTAATTTTTTGGAAATAATTCATACCGCGAAAATTAATTTTTTTTTTTGAATTTAAGAAAAATATAAATTCTTAAAATTTTAGTAGACAAATTAATTAATATATATATATATATATATATATATATATATATGCTATATATATTTAATTTATAATATAAGTTTTAATGAGATATGATTTAATGGGATAATGAGATTAATTCTTAATTCATTACTGTGCGGGTCATTTGAAATTTTAGTAGATAAATTAATTTTAAAATTATTAAATATAATTGATTTAGAGACACTTTTTTTTAGATAAATTTAAATATTGAAATGTATTATTAAAAAAGAAATAGGTTTCCAACCGATCGGGAACTTCGAGAGAAATGGTTGCATGCTCTAATAAAGTATTTATAAAGCATTTAATGATATTTTTTCATCTTTCTTTGATCAATATTCATTATTCAAAACAATATTTTTTTCAAAACATATAACAGCTAATAATCACATCTCGAGACGCTGCCCGCCAGGTACTGCTCGTAAATAATAATATACGTTCCTGGGATACAAAAAATAGAAAATAATTAAGAGGTATTTTCTATTGATGAGTGACTGTTAGAATTCAATAGTGAATTGATGGAGCCCGAGGACAAAATAAACTACTAGAATATAAGAATAAAATTATTTATTAGAGGGTCATTTCATCCTTGAAAAACGTTTCGGAAGAACTTCTCTCTTTATTCAGAGTTTGTAACTAGCTTCTTGTCTCCTTTAACAGTTTGATTGGTAAATGTTAGAATTTACCATTAACACCAAAAGAATATTTCAATATCGAAACGTCGTTTTTTTTTTTTTAAGGGATCTGATAAATAATTTTATTCGGAAATTGTAATTTTCAGTGTCTTGAAGGTTGACTTTCCATCTATTCACCATAGAAAATAATTTTGAATGCCTAAATGCAAAACAAATTTTAAAATTTAAATTTAAAAGTGGGTGTCGAAAAAGAAGAAGAAAGATTATTTTTTTATTTTTTTTTCGAAGAAGAGAGTCTTTTTCCGAAGAGAGAATATTTTTTCGGACAAAAGAGAAAAAATTTTATTTTGAGAATAAAAGAGCGAATTTTTTTTTTCGAAGAGGAGAGAGAATGTATTTTTAACGGTTTTTAAGTACCTACATATGTACATTAAGCAAATGTTATATTCTTCGATTTTTTTTTTTACTTTTCGGCCCTTCTAGCCATCAGCCAATTTACGATACTGTTATATCTTCCATGTAGGGATCAGATTTTTAGCCGGTTTTCTCGAGTTGGATTCGAACAAGGGTTCATTAACAGGCTCGTACGCTAACCGCTCGACTAACCCGACCCCACATTCTTCGATTTATTTTTATAAATTCGCAACTTTGCTACACCCGGCAATTCATAACTTTCAAAAAAAAAAAATTCTTTTAGTTTTTCTATTTTTTGTTATAGTAATTAGTAATGAAAATAAAAGACAGTTGCCCCAAGATATAAGAAAAATTTTAAATATTAACTAAAAATAAATAAATAAATAAAAATAATTTATTTAACTCAATAATAGAATAGAATGTGTTTAAGAATTATTATTAAATGTTAAACAAAGGTTCCAAGTTGACACGCTAGATTAAAAGGTTGATCACCTCAAATATCTCTATCACAGGTTGTTTATCTCAATTAACATACACTAGTGTTTTTAAATATTAAAATTAAGGGCGGGTTTTGATTGAGTTTAAAAGTTTTTGGTGCTTTAATATCCATTAAGACTTTGAGTGATTTATAAAGTACTTATACCTATTCATTTATAAATTTTATTTATAAATAATATTCAACCCAACATTGAAAGTATTTATGGACTTCAATTTCCTGAAGCACAATCGCAATAATACCTACAATTAAGCAAACACTTATAGAGCAAAAAAAATTGTTTTCTAATTCAGTTCCCTAATGTGTTCATTTCCACATCATTTTTAACGCTTAAACCCTTTAAAATTAAAAATAAGCTGGCGTGTTCTGATGTGGCCATCCACTTGACTTTACCATACAACCTGGCCCCTCACTTATATTTAATATTTAATAAAATTTATTTATAATCATGTAGGGGGGGGGGGTTAGTTTTTGCATTTTTAGACTCCTGGGACCCACTGATTATGTATACAAAATTTGGTTGAGTTTGGTAAATGGCCAAGACTTTCATTTTTTGACCCTCCGCCCCCCCCTTTCGGGCGGTTAGTTTTTGCATTTTTAGACTTCTGGGGACCCACTGATTATGTATACAAAATTTGGTTGAGTTTGGTCAAATGGCCAAGATTTTCATTTTTTGACCCTTCGCCCCCTCCCCCCATTTTGGGCGGTTAGATTTTGCATTTTTAGACTTCTGAGGGTCCACTGATTATGTATACAAAATTTGGTTGAGTTTGCTCAAACGACCTAGATTTTTTAATTTTTAACCCCCCCCCCCTCGACCCCCCTTAATTTTGGGTCGATATGCACCAAAATCTAATCAGCTCTTAATCTCAATGGACCAAAACTACATGTGAAATTTGGTTTCGATATTCACACTAGTTTTTGAGCTAGCTCGTCCACAAATTTGGTAACGCACAGACTAACTAACTAACTAACTAACTAACTAACAGACATTTTGACAAAACAATTATTATCTCGAAAAATATAATTTTTTCGATGTTCACTTATTAGAGCTTTTTTGTAGACCGAAATGCCATGGTTTCGCTCAATTTTTTTAATCGAAATAGTTTCAGCCATTTTCAATCGGATCAAAATTTATACACGACTAATAACTCATGAGATTTAATAAGTACACCAATTTTTAGTGAAATCGTTAGAGCCGTTTTCGAGAAAAAAACATATTTGGGCGATTATTTTTAGTGGAGAGGATATAAGATCAATGGCTTGGAAATGATCCATTCATAAACAGGATATAGTAGTGTGAGAAGTACAGTCACGTTAAAAAAACATAACCTAAAATTTTAGATCCGTTCATATGTTTAGAGTGGTTATGAGGCCGAAACTTTTTGTGTGGATTGTCGCGAAAGAACTACCTTAAAGGAATATTCCTTGCGTGAAATTGATTTTTACTAAAAGAATTTCTTTTTTAACAAGTTTATTTTACGGTGAAGAGCTGTCACTCATCTCGACAGCCGTGAAATGGCATGAGATATAATTTGTGTGAGTGTGTAACATTATATAGATATAAAAAAATCGATTCGGAGTGCGGATATAAGTTAAGTATTCTTAATTACATCGATCAATCATTCTTTGAATTGTAGATGAAAAAAAGAATGAAAAATTTGAGAGAATTCACCGAATAAATTAGAAGTAATCGGAGTGAATCGATACTATTTTCACATACTTTCTTCATTCTATTGAATAAAGAAAACGAAAAAAAAATACTTTTATTTGATAGTAAATTATCTTGTATTTATTGTTTTGGTGTTCGGAATCACGTAAATTGCAAAAAGTTCAATTGTTCAAAGATTTATCAAATTTGTAATCTATATGTACAATTCAAATACCTAGGTAGTTAACTACTACTAAGTTACTACTAATTTTTTATTCATCCCAATTTTCCTAGAACTTCTAGTGTAAAGAACTTGAAATTCGTCATGAAGGTTACTTTGAGGAGGTTAATACTAGTTAAGAAAAGTATTTATTATTACAAATTCAAATAAAGGTTTGATTTTACTATTTTTATTTAATTACTGCCCTGATAGCATACTTGGCCTAGAAGATGTTTCTTAGACCTTAGGAGATTTTCTAGACATCGTAAAGACAATAAGAGCTGAAATAGATAAGTTATTGTGTGGATTTAGATGAGGAAGTAAAAAAAAGAGAGGTAATTTAGATTATCTTTTTATTCAGAAACCAACGTTTCTGAGGTTTATTTCCTCCTTCTTCAGGGTTTTAAAAGGTCAGTGAAGGAAATCCAATGTGATATTCCCCTTTGTCTCCTCTCCCAGTGGTATCAACAATATTATACAGTATTTAGTGTAGAAGGATATTTAGATAAATTTTTATAATATTTCTAATTAATATAACAAAGAATAATTGCTATATCAATGAGAATTGTTTTTGACCGCGCTTATTTGAAAAAGATATTTATCGGGAGACTACTGCGGACCACGCTATGGGAGTCTGCGGAGTCTTAAGTTTGGACCAAGAGAAAAAAGATGTGATCCACTTAGCTACAATCCAACGTCATTTCGCGTATAGCCCGCTAGACATTCGGATGGATCACCAAGTGAATTTGAAATCTCAGATGTTATATATTTAATCTCCTTAAGACTCCGCAGACTCCAATAGCGTAATCCGCAGTAGTCTCGCGATAAATATCTTTTTCAAATAATCGTGGTCAAAAACAATTCTCATTGATATAGCAATTATTCTTTGTTATATTAATTAGAAAAATTATAAAAATTTATTTAAGATCATTATTTCAAGTTAGAAATATATAAGTTCAAATATTATTTTCACTCAATATTTGACAAAAATTCCCTACATTTTTTGATTCGCGATTGAATAAAAAGTAGAAAACATTCGATTAATTTATCTCAAGCATCTAACATACATGCTAATAGACCGAGAGCTCTGGACTGGGAGATTAAATATATAACATCTGAGATTTCAAATTCACATGGCGGGCTATACGCGAAATGACGTTGGATTGTAGTTAAGTGGATCACATCTTTTTCTCTCTTGGTCCAAACTTAAGACTCCGCAGACTCCAATAGCGTAATCCGCAGTAGTCTCGCGATAAATTCCGAAGAAGGAGGGAAAAATCCTCCGAAACGTCGGTTTGAAAGGAAAGGAGGAAGGATTCCAATAAATTACACCTTATTTGATATGTGTTAATTTTTTCTTTCCTCACTACCCCTGGGCTGCCTTCCATTACTTTCAATTATACAGTATTTAGTATAGAAGGATATTTAGATACTAAATATTATACAGTATTTAGAAGGAAGGAATAAACCTCCAAAACGTCGGTTTTTGAATAAAAAAGATAGTCTAAATTAACTCTCTTTTTTTTGTTTTGAATTTTGGACTTCTCATAATTTCCCAAAAGATATTTATTTACTTCGGCTTTTTTTTTAGAAACGTTTCATGTTATATAAAACAAATTGTTGATTGTTTTATTAAATGACAGATTAAATGGCAGAATATTTTATATTGGTAAGTGACATGTGGGGACAATAAAAAGGGCCGAATATTAAATGTTAGAAAGTGAAAGTCGTGTGGAGCGCACTTAACAGAGAAGAGAATTTAATGTTAAGTAAAATTCATGTGATATGGACTAACACTAGGTACTCTTATCTTGTCAATACAGAAGTGTTTCACTTTTCGTTAACGGCCTCATTTCACACATAGTCATAATTATAGCTATTTATGTATGAAGATTATTTATTTATTTCTTTAAATTGAAAATTTGTATTGAAGCCCAAGTATCTAAAGTGTTAAACCATCGGATACCACAAATCGGTTCAATTCCTATTAATAATTCCTTGATCTATATATTATGTGTGCGTTAGCCTTCTATCCCTTTAAATCTAAAAAAAAATTTCCAATATTGATTAAAATTTAAACCATTAAAATTTTCTACATTTAAATATTCATTTCAAAGTCAATTTTATAGATTATATTCTCTCTAAAAGGTTACTAATAAAATATTTACAATTACCTTTTTCTCTCGATTAATAAAATTAAACTATTTTTAAAATATCTATTTCAAGTGTAATTGTGTTAAAAATCGAAAGCATGGAAGGAATATGTTCTCTAATTAATGAAAAAACAGATATATAATACACCCCTAGTAGCACAATGTTTCAAACTATATAGCAACTATATAGGCACTATATAGTTATTATATAGTTGTTCCAAACCTTATAGTAACTTTATAGGCACTATATAGTTGTTTCAAACTATATAGCAACTTTATAGTTGTTTCAAACTATATAGCAACTTTATAGTTGTTTCAAACTATATAGTAACTTTATAGTTACTATATAGTTGTTTTCAAACTACATAGCAACTTTACAGGCACTATCAAGGGCGGATCCAGGAATTTTTTAGGGGGGGGGGGGGAGAATGTATATAAGGTGCCCGATGTGTATAAGATCTACTTTTTATCTCGAAAGTGTGTCGCGGTCGAATTGTCCAAGCGGGGGGGGGGGGGGGCAGAGACGCCGCCCCCACACATATACACATAGAACTTTATTCAAAATTTAAAAAAAAATAAATGTTTTTTTTTACAAGTTTCATATCTTATATTTTAAGTTCATTAAAATAAAAAAATAAAAATTGTTATAAATTCCCTGTCGATTTGGCCGCCGTTTTTTGGCCTCTATGGGGGGCGGTCGCGCCTCCCCCCCCCCTGGATCCGCCCTTGGGCACTATATAGTTGTTTCAAACCATATAGTAACTTTATAGACACTATATAGTTGTTTCAAACTATATAGTAACTTTATAGTTACTATATAGTTGTTTCAAACTACATAGCAACTTTACAGGCACTATGCAGTTGTTTCAAACCATATAGTAACTTTATAGGCACTATATAATTGTTTCAAACCATATAGTAACTTTATAGGCACTATATAGTTGTTTCAAACTATATAGCAACTTTATAGGCACTATATAGCTGTTTCAAACTATATAGTAACTTTATAGGCACTATATAGTTACTATATAGTTTGAAACATTGTACTACTAGGTACATGAGAAGATTTTTATCTATTTATAAGAAAATGGTAAAATAAACTTTATTAAAAATTTTCAGTTCTGATTCAGAACTTAATTGTTAATCTAAAGAAACGACTGTGGCCAAAACAGAACGAGGGGGCAATCTGCACAAAGCGCAAAATTAGGAAGGACACATATTTAAGAAATTTATATCTGTTATATTTTGATAATTGATTTTTTATTATTTAGAATTTCCATCATTATTAAAATGAATCTTTTAGGTAACTAAATTTAATGGTCAAAAAATTATAAAAAAGGATTAATTTTAGAAAAGAACAAAATTTTAATTAACAAAATAACAGATTATTTATTTATTTGTCGTATACCATTTTACAAGTAAATTAAAAATAACGGATATAGGTCGGTAGACTCATTGTCGAAAAGTTATCAAGAATTTTTAAAAAGTAATTATTTTTCAAAAAGATTGATATTATTTTAGTGTAATCTTATTCCAAAACAATTTGCAGAATTCTCAAATTTCTGAAACATTTATCATATATTTAGTTCATTTTAAAGTTTACTGATTGGTAAAAAGAGGAAATTTTCCAAAAATATTTAATAATTTTATCAATTAATCAATATAATATTATTAAATCAAAAACTAAGTAATAGAATTATTTTTTGATCAGCGTATATAAATAAATTATAATTGTAATAAATAAATTCCAAATTATTATCTAACTTTTCCACCTCATCTAGTTTCTATTG
Source organism: Forficula auricularia (assembly GCA_024734495.1). NCBI lineage: Eukaryota > Metazoa > Arthropoda > Insecta > Dermaptera > Forficulidae > Forficula > Forficula auricularia. Next base: position 10,911,052 of record JALMQS010000102.1, read on the forward strand.
ATTTCACATTTCTGGCCTACCTATTTTTTTTGGAGACCTTGAGAAATGGGAACTGTTTCTCGATAGTATATCTTCCAATGTCAAAATCAATATAGTATTAATGTTTGAATCAGGTCGTGAAATGAAAAAAAAGTATAATATTTGATTACGTTTAGTAGATTGTATTTATATTTGCATATCACAAATACTAGATTATATACAGTAGCTTAGGAGTATAATACCATGAAAAAGTAAAAACAAAATGAATAGTAATTAATTTTAATAAGTATGATGATGATATTCATCCTTAGATGTGGAGTTTATAATTAAATTTAATTTTTTGATATTGTTTTTTGTGTCGCCTATATTTTCTAAGAAATATTATCATAATATAGTACTATACGATATATAGGTTAGGTAATTATTATCCGTAGGGGAGACTCCAACAACGATTCATTTAGGGAAAACCCCAAGAAGGAGGTAGCCCCCCCCCCATGGACAACAAACCAATTAATAACCCCACCTTGATAACATTTAGGGAAAGCGTTCGTTTATAGTGAAACTTATTAAACACAGGAGTTTTTTTGACGGGATATAGTGTTGCACAAAGAGAAAACACCAGTATAACCCATCAAAAAACTCCTGAATCCCACCTTGGTAATTCTTAGTATGAAATTTTTCACAGGAGTTTTTTTGACGGGTTATAGTGTTTCACAAAGAGGAAACACCATTATACCCCGTCAAAAAACTCCTGAACCCCACCTTGATCATTCTTAGTATGAAATTTTTAATTCACAGGTGTGGGACTAGAGAACAACCTTCCTGGTTAAACACCCAAAATACCGAAACTGTCATTAAACTGTAAACGAGAAAATAAACTATAGAACACTTTAAGCATTTAGGCCCCGAACTGGCCTTGAATTCAAGATTTGACAATGCCCTTCAGCAGGATATTGATTAGCCATCACCAATACTTATGTTTTACTTTATTATATATAGAACAGCTTAAGAAGAGATCCTCATTTGTGATGGGGTGTCAGGGAAAATGGTCATTATCTTCACCTAACAGTTTTTTCAGGAATGGCAAAAATGTGAGTTAATGTGGGTATTATTTTTGAATTCAGCAGCAAATTTTCAATCAGAATAGAATAATAGCGAGGGTGAAAATGGAAGAAATGCCCTATTGTTGTCTTTTTTTATAATGATACTGATACAAGAATAAGTTGCATCAAAAAGGTTCAACCTCTGTAGTCTGCGGTGGACCCTTGTATCTTGGAAATAAGAAGAGATTTAGGGATTGGGTCGGAGTTAAAGGTATTCGTGGATGCGTGTCTTGAAAGATTGAAGATTATGCGTTGCTGGGAAGACGGTCGGAGTATGAGAGTTCCAGTTTCTGGATGTCATAGGGATAAACGAGTTGGCGAATGCGTTTGTTCGGTTAGTATCCAATTTAAGCGCGTAGGGGTGTTGCATCTTAGAAAATCTTCCTGGTTAAACACCCAAATTACCGAAACTGTAATTAAACTGTAAACAAGAAAATAAACTATAGAACACTTAAAGCATTTAGGCCCCGTACTGGCCTTGTATTCAAAATTTGACATTGTCCGTCAGCAAGATTGAAACAGTATTGATTAGCCATCACTAATACTTATGTTTTACTTTATTATAAAGGACAGCTTAAGAAGAGATCCTTATTTGTGATGGGGTGTCAGGGAAAATGGCCCTTATCTTCACCTAACAGTTTTTTCGGATTTGAGAGGTTTCACTGTATATATATTTCGGGCTGTCAACCCATCGTCAGGAGATACAGAAAATAACTTAACTTTAGAATCCCTTAGTATATTATATGCGTGCCTTATGTACATATAACTATACTATGGCATTCTAAAGTTAAATTAGCTATTTTTTGTATCTCCTGACGATGGATTGACAGTCCGAAATATATATATATTGAGAAAACTCTTTCTTTTTTATTTCTTACACGTGAAACACGTGACCTTGTGAATAAACTCATAGTTAATAATAATTTTTTCAAAAAAAAAAATATATATTTTTACTTTTCTTTTATTGGCCATATAATTTATTTAAATTAGAGTGTATTTGTTTGTAAAATAATAAATTGCTTTTTTTATTTCAGGAAATCAAGCAAATTGATATTGATAGGTATATGTAAAAGTGGTAAGTTTTTATTTTTTTAACTTGTAGTCAGCCGAACAAAAGGCTGATAACATCTCTATTGCCCTGTCAGACAATCCCTTTGACTAGGCAACAACCGTGTTGAATAGAACTATTCATATCATTGATTTCCCTTGTCATCAAGAATATGTAAATATACTGACTCAATTATCTATTAAGCAAGAGAATGTCAAGCGGAAATTAGTTTACCTAGCGGAATATAAATAAGCTGACGTGTTCTGATGTGGCCATCCACTTGACCATACAACCTGGGCCCTAAAATTATTTATAATCATGTAAGGGGCTGATTTTTGCATTTTTAGACTTCTGGTGGTCCACTGATTATGTATACAAAATTTGGTTGAGTTTGCTCAAACAGATTTTTAATTTTTAACCCTCCTCCCTCCCCCCTTAGTTTTGGGTCGATATACACCAAAATCTAATCAATTCTTAATCTCAATGGACCAAAACTACCTGTAAAATTTGGTTTCGAAATTCACACTAGTTTTTGAACTAGCTCGCCCACAAAAATTTGGTAACGCACAGACAACCAGACAACCAGACATTTATTTATTTATCCAGAAAAATACACAACATACAATATGTCATGTCCTATAGAGTTGACAAGTCAACTGTACTTAGGACATTTTGACAAAACAATTATTATCTCGAAAAATATAATTTTTTCGATGTTCACTTATTAGAGCTTTTTTGTAGACCAAAATGCCTTGGTTTCGGTCAATTTTTTTAATCAAAATAGTTTCAGCCGTTTTTGAGATATTTCGAAAAAAGGGAAAAAAACACTTTTTTCATGCACGATTACAATACTTGACCATACCCTGTATGGTAAAGTAAAAATGTAAAATAACATTTTGAAAATTATAACTTTTTTTGGGAAACTTTACATTACAAATGAATTAATAATTAGAAAAAAGTGTTTAAGTTAGTTGTTTCGCGACAATACTAGCAAAAAGTTAATGCTAGAGCATATAGAACAGACAATAAGGATTCATAATTCATAAGCCCAAAACTTTTTGCTGTTTATGTACCACTAATAGCCAATTCCGTGCTCGTTTGACAAATCTGTGAACACTGTCCGAGCTTGTATATATATTTTATCTTAGAAATTTCATATAAAGTACATTATAAAGGGAGATTTATAAAACAAAAAGTTCTTAATAGGCGATTGAAATCTCTTAAGACAATGGCTGAAGCGAAAAAACGTCAAAAAAATTACTAAAGTTAACCCACTTTTTAGGTTAAATAAATGCGTTGTAGCCAGCTTGTTTTTAGTGTAAATTTTTCCTTATACATTTTTAATTATTTATTCAATATTATCTCAGAAACTGTGTTGTAACTAGTTATTGTTTAATGTTGGTTTAGTTTTTTATAAGAATGGTAAGAAGAATTTCTTAATTATAATTAAATATGTATGTAAACTTTCCGATATCCCGTATAGTGTAATGTATAAGAGTCTGAAAAACTCTATCTTTTGGAATTTAATGGAACTATATTGTTCATAAATTTTGTTTTGCCACCAATCGATGCAGAAGTATTTAAATAATAATCTGTCTAAATTTCAAAAAACCCTAAGAAAACCCTTGGTGAAACAACTACTTTAAATAAAAAAAACAAAAAAAAACAATAACGACAATACTTTATCCCATTTTCATCCGCAACTGCATTTTGATTGATAAATTTTTAGTGATCCCAGATTATATAGATATACGAGTATGAAATAAACTACATTTTTAAGAGTAAATCATTAAGAAATAAATTTATTACAAAGTAAATCTTTAGTTAACATCCCTATTATAATAATTTATTATTAAATGTTCTTGTTTCTTATTGAAAAAATAATCATATGCTTGAATACTTGGTTGAATATTTGATACTGTGTGCAAGGTAGAACATCTTCGACATTTTTAAAATTTAATTGCTATTTTGATTTTATAATAATCGATAATGCTAGGAACGTCAGTTCACATAAATATGTAGTGCAAAATCGCAAAAGTATATTTAGGGACATTTCAGAAATTGTTGTAAATTCTGCCATAATCATTCAGATACCTCGAATTCACTACGCTCTAAGTTTTGGTCTGCTATTATTTATACTTTTTTCAAAGGCATTTTCGTTTTATATTTTGAGACCCTAAAATTTAGTTATGCGCCCCATTGTTTAAGAAGCACTATAATAAAGCTATATGGATAAAAAGCCTTTTGAGTCAAATTAGCCATATTGCGATCAATTTCGGCTCTAAATTTATTTGGTTACACAAATATCGGTCTTTTAGCTGATTTGAGTGGAGATTACAAGAAGTCTTAAGAAATAATCTAACCCTTAGAAAAATATAGAACATCATCAGTCAAACATTCAACAAGTTCTAGATAAAATGACGAAATATACGAGTGTATTGGAAAAATCACGAGAGTGCCTTCTACCGAATCCGAGATGGTATAAATAATTTTTAGGGTTAAAAAGTAAAACGTTAAATCAATGATTATTTTGGAGAGAGTCAAATTTTATTTGGGATCCAAAATAAAAAGTATTTTTTTATCACCGAGTGTGAGGTAGACATGTAAACATTTCTTTTAGTAGAATTAGCTTCGGGTTTTTAAAAAAATTATTGTGATTTAAAATGATCATGTGTGAGAGTCCCAAAAAGTGACCATCTTTAAATGTTTTTGTACCAGCTCAATTTCATTCAAGTACTTAAATTTAATTTTTGAAAAAATTCCAAAAATTCCAGTCATTCTCTTCTTATTAACGACAAATAAGATTTAAATTAATGTCTGAACTATTTTGGAAAATATAATCATTACCAGTCAACCAGTATGGTCCGAATTGTCTTTTGGCTCTGAGTTGGTGTGAAATAACCCTTCTGACATGCAATAAACATATATATAATATCTCAGATTCAGTAGAGGACACTTCAGTGATTTTTATAATTTCTATATCTATCTAATAACATGCTACTGCTATTTTTTAATAGAATTATGTGTTTCGACAGAGGCGACTGTGGGTCCGTGGTTAGAGTATCTGGCCGCTGCCTGAAGTATGCCTCGGCAGATATTTGCAGTAGCCTCTTCTTGGTAAACAATGGAAAACTACCAAGAGTATAATTGCCTAGTCAATCTCTCCAAACTAGCCGCTCGGAAACGGCGTTAAAAAGTAGGTCCCGTATATCTGTGTAAAACCGGCTGTGTCGGGGCCCTGTCCTGAAGTATGCTGGTTCGAGACTGAGTCTCGGCAGATATTTGCAGCCTCCTCCTCTTGGAAAGCAATGGCAAACTACCAAGAGTATAATTGCCTAGTCAACCTCTCCAAACTAGCCGCTAGGAACCGGCGTTAAAAAGTAGGTCCCGTATATCTGTTGCAAAACAGCTAAACACACTCAGCACAGATATAAGTGGAGAGGTGCCGAAATGTCAGGGAGACCTGATATGGAACTTAAAGAAGATGTATTTCGAAGAGGGTTTTAAGAATTAGAACTACCCTTTTTGGAGATATGAAAAACCCATGGAATTTTCTATTAAGTTGAAAGTAAAGGTTAATATATAGATTTGTATATTCAGAGAGAATAAATCAATCGAAGTAACGAAATTTACACTTGCCCTTGGAACTTGGAACATTAAGTTATAAATATAATTTTCGAAACAATCCACATGCATAATTAAGAAACCTTAATAATTCAACTTTAGTCAAATTAGTTTTATTTCATTAAGCTACTCTCGACAAGGTCTTTTACAAATCGATAACAAATAAATAAAGATATCTTTCATTTTTATTAGGCCAAAAAGACGAGCTTTTTAAATCGCCGCAATATTATCTTTAAATAAATGTTTTATTAAATGAGGTGTCATCTTAGAAGGATATAAATCTCGGTATAATGGCGAGTTAAAATTTTAAGAGACAAGCAATTTCCTTTCTAAATTATATAATGTAAAATATTTTTTGATTTATCATCTGTTACTACCAGAGGGATGTACTAGATACTAGAAATCTAAAGGTATGGAGTTCGTTTCCTGGATATGTTTGTTCTTAAGGATTATATAAATTTAACGGGATTGGATGTTATCACACAGTTAAGCTAAGTGTAGATCTCTTACTTCTTAAGTGGGTGACTGTTTATGACCCGGTTGACATATTTATAGCTTCAATTTTAGTCTAGTTGCTAAAATCCTACTGGAACTGAGGGGAAGGACGATACTTAAGTTTATTAGAGACGCTCTCTATCTCAGGAAATTAGTTTGTTCCAGGTGGTATCAAAAAGTTAAATACATTTACAGATATTAAGGAGATTCGCGACTGTTTATCATTTTTCTAAGAAAATTCTCAAATTTTTACCATCGAATCATTGATTCATTAAATATTTATTACCGAAATTTTAAGTTGATCGTCTGTTTCATTATCGAGAAATAAATTATTTACAATTGTCCTTTAACATGTAAGTAAATGGACCGAGCTTTTGAAAGGGCTTATAACTTCTATACAAATTATACCATTTTCAACAAATTTATACAGATCAATAATTCAACTTTTATGAATCGAACAATATATTTTTCAATAATTTTGATAGTCTAGTTAATTAGTTATTCATAAATGTAAAAATAAAAAGTTATTTGCAGCCAACAGAATTTAACAAAAGCACTAGTGTAGAATTCCAAATCTATTTCTTGAAATCGTTTTTGTGTTAAATAAATGTTTTTATAATGAGTAATAAATTATCTCAATATTCTTTTTTATTAATATTTATCACAACAGAGATTTTTATTCGAAATTATCCTCATTATTAACAATTTTTTAAAAATAAAATACAAATTTAGTAGGCAGAAGTTATCACTCTGCAGAAATACAAAATATTTTTTCGCAGATCAACCAGATAGACGAGGGGTGAACCGCGACCTAATATGCTGCACACCTACTTCCACTTCTACTTCCAAATATTTCCAAGTATTCCAAATATTTCCAAGTAATTGCAAATATTTCCAAGTACTTCCAAATATTTCAGGACTTTTCAAATATTCCCAAGTAACTTCTTCAAATATTCCCAAGTAGCTTTCAAATATTTCCAAAAGTAACTTTCAAATATTTCTAAATACTTCCAAATATTTCCAAGTACTTCCAAAATATTTCCAGAGAATATGCTTGTACACCTACTTCCACTTGTACTTCCAAATATTTCAAGTATTTCCAAATATATCCAAGTATTCCAAATATTTCCAAGTAATTGCAAATATTCCCAAGTACTTCCAAATGTTTCCAAGTAATTGCAAATATTTCCTAGTACTTTCAAATATTTCCAAGTAATTCCAAAAATTTCCAAGTAATTCCAAATATTTCCAAGTACTTCCAAAAATTTCCAAGTAATTCCAAATATTTCCAAGTACTTCCAAAATACTTCCAGAGAAGTGTACACCTACTTCCAATCGCGGATCACCCCTCGCAGATAGATAAGCTGTCCCGAACCTCCTTTATTTTTAATAATTTTTCTTTCAATTATGCTGATTTGTAATTAAATCTTTGGGTTTAATAAATGAGTATTTATTTCAATGAAAACCTACTCGACTCATATATAACTTCCCTTGTTTTATGTGATCTGTTATAAATAAAAACTTCTAGTTAAATAGATAAAATATAATTAAATATCAAATTCCTATAAAAAATTGAATATCCAAAAAACTTTGGTATTTTATTTTTTTATAATAAAATCAATTCGAAGATAAAAATAAACATTTGATTTGGATTTCGTTCGTTCGTAACATCGATTGGAATATAATCGGTTAAACTGACTTATTTGCAGTCCTCAATCTCTCGAATGTTAACCATTCATTGATTGCGCTTATCAATTATTCGCTCCTCACTTGCCTTAACATCGCCATCCATTAGTTTCTCGAGCAAAAAAAAGAAGAAGCAAAAACTGATTGCTAGCGTGCCAAATGGCAATTGCTAATCGACGGGGTGTTCCTTATGGGAATACTTCCTACCTCCATTAGAAGAAAAAACTAATAATATTTTTAATCAAAACAGCTTAAAAAATTATTTCTATAATCTCACAATTTACTTTTAATTTATTCAAGGAGTATATATTAATTGAAAAGATTTTGTTTTGCCGAGAGTAGAAGAGTTGTTCAATCATAAAGAGAAATAAAGAGCTTGTCCTCTGCTTGATGAAAATAAACATAGGCAAATAAATATAACAACATTTAACAACATACACAAATATAATTATTATATGTATGTATTTATTTATTTTTATATGTAAAATAAGTCTTGTGGTCGAGGGTGATTGTTTTAAAAAAATCGGTTGCCTGTAGAGTCGGTTATACTGACGAGTAGTTGAACATGACGACAACGTCATAAGAAAATACCATTCCATCAGTATTTTCTTATGACGTTGTCACGTTCAACTATCGTCAGTAAAACCGACACACAGACAACCGATTTTACACAATTCAAAGATTGAGAATTAATTAAGTTATAAAAACAAATAAAAAAATTTAAAAATATATATTAAGTAGAAATACCAAAAATATAGTTTTTAAATCAGGTACGATTGTAAGAAAAAGTTAGAAACGATTAATTATATTTAATATCCTTGAAAATGGGTTAACTTGTTAAAAAATATTCTTTTCGATTTACTTTTTGTCTACATAACTCTTTTTGTTATATAGTGTATCTTATTTTAAAATAATATTTTGAAATACTTTTAATTAGTAATACTATATGGTTTTCCATTGAGAGATTATTTAAAATATGGTTATTTAATGAAGAGAAAATATTCGATGTGATTCATTAAAGTCCATCATTAAAGAATTAGTCAAATATATTTCATTGTATTTTTTTTTCATAAATTTTCCTCCACTGTCATTTAACGCCTCTCTAATAATTGATTCGGCTTTCCACACACACTTTTAATAAAAAACAAAAAATATATAAAGAAAATCAAACTTGTTTTTTATCACTGTTAATAATAAAAGAACTGTCTTAAAGATGGATACTATTAACATACGTTCAGATAGGAAGAGAAGAGTTTTTCACACGATGGCGGCTGGAGGGAAATGCCATGTCCTGACTGGAGACACCCGCAACTCCTGCTTTTCTAGCCTAGCTGTTCCTCCTTAGCCTCTTGCTCGTTCCGCGCTCTCGCTTGCACTTCAAGCTCTTAAATGGAACGCCTTAGATGAGTCATGTTTTTTCGAGAGTGCAGCCGGCTTCATCGATTTATAAGACGTTGTCACGTCAAAAAGCACTTTAAGACTTATTAAATTTATTTTTATTGAAGAAGATTTTAGAATAACACTTGTTGAGATGACAAAGTACAATTATTAGGTAGGTATAACGTATAAATAACGTTATTGTAGGTGATTTTAATAAATCCCGAATTTAAGAGAAGGGCGTTTGGGCAGAGCCTTCGGCGGCTTCAATGGAGCATAAATGTTCAACGAGTGAGCGGGCGGACGGCTTATATAGACAATATACTGCAGCGTCAGCGATATGACTGACGTCATGGAAAGTGCTTATGTCTGCAGGATATGCGACTATAACTTGTATTTATAAGATTTCCTCTTCTATGATTGCTACTGACGTTTTATTTTTAGTACCTGGAGGCACCGAGCGATGCTCGGTAACTTTTTCTTTCAGTTAATTATATTCTTTTATTTTAATATTTTGAGGATATAATTTTCTTTTAAATGGATGTTGATTTTTTTCTTTTGTTCAAAAAAATAATGCACTGTGAAACTACACTCCCTTTACTTAATTAATTAATATCATGTTTCACCTAAAACCTACACCACTTTTCCTAAGTAAAACACAAGTTATATATTTTTTTTATCATTTATTGTCAACAGGGACGTTTCGACAATTACGATTCAAAATAAATTAAGATTGTCCAATGGACGATTATACTTCTTAATTTTTTAAGATATAAATGTAAAATTTGTGATATATATTGTTTTATAAGGTTATATATTAAAAATAAAATGTTTTTTAGGGTGATGATGACATAAGTATGTAAGTGTCGAAACGTACCTGTTGACTATGATTGCTAAATAATAAAAAATATAACTTGTTTTATTTTTTGAACAAAAGAAAAATCAACATCCATTTAAAAGAGAATTACCTATATCCTCAAAAATATTAAAATAAAAGAATATAAATAAGTAAATAAGTATTTATAATTTATTTTTGAGATTATAGTTTCGAAAGCTTGGCCTTCATCATCAGTCTTTTCAATTAGACATATTTTATTTATTATTTCTCATGGAGTCAGTTTTTGAGTGGCCAGCTTGCTATGAAAACAAATTTTTAATATCCAATTGGTGACTAACCCAATTAGAAATAATAGATAAAATATTTCTAATTAAAAAGACTGATGATGAAGGCCTAAGCCTTGGAAACTATAATCGCAAACAAATTATATATATATACATATTTATATTTGTCATATTTATATAAAATATATATTAAAAAAATACAAATCTTTAATAAAAACAATCCAGAACACGTTTATTTTAAAACCAAACGATTTTTAATTTTTTAAATTAAAATTTTTTTTTAATGTATAAACAATCAATATAACTTTTTCTTTTCTATAAAATATATATATATATATAGTCCAAGAGCTGGTGACACATTTTGACTACGGATTTGAGCCAACTATAAATAATACGTAATAGTACCGTCTATGATAGTTGTACAGGGAATGGCCAGTCTGGCTGGCTGTAGCAGGTGGACCAGGTACTGCGTATGGTGTGAGTGCGGTAAAAAATACTATATGATGATATTATAATTTATAGTCAATTATAAACATAATATATTCACTCCAGACCATTTGAGTGGTGGAACGTGGAACCAGACCACCCAAAGTGTATTTTTACAACATGAAAAAAATAGCATCAAATATTTTGAAGGAGACAATAACAGAGTAGTGTCTTCACTGGATATTATAAATATTTATTATATTGTATAACGAGACTATAGTTTCGTTATAAATAAATCAAAATGTTACAATTCCAGCAGAAGCACACTCTTTTATTGTCTCCTTCAATATATAAATATTCTGCTGCTCTCGGCAAAAACTTTCAATTTAATCAAATATTTTTTTTCATGTTGTAAAAATACACTTTGGGGTGGTCTGGTTCCACGTTCCACCACTCAAATGGTCTGGAGTGAATATATTATGTTTATAATTGACTATAAATTATAATTTTTATAATTTCATTGTGGGTCAAAAATATCTTTTAACACATATGTATTTTTTACCGCACTCACACCATGCGCAGTACCTGTTCCACCTGCTACAGCCAGCCAGACTAGCCATTCCCTGTACAACTATCATAGACGGTACTATTTCGCATTATTTCTAGTTGGGTCAAATCCGTAGTCAAAATGTGTCACCAGCTCTTGGACTAATATGTGTGTATGTTTATTTGCATCTTTGCAGAGGACATCCTCTTTGTTTCTCTTTATGATAATATATATATATATACTATATCAAAGGCCCATCTGTCTGATTCGTTGGGGAATCGAAACAGATGAATTTTGTTGAAAAAAGTTTTAACTTTCGCTTTCATCTAGTTAACATATATATATGGTATATTAATTATTAACTAACCTTTAATCGAAATGAAAATTTAATATACATATTTCTCTAAATACATTATTAAATGGTTAAATATTAAAATATTAATAGATTAGCTAGCGACATTCATATTTTTTATGGATCAGCTCGATTCTATAATGAATATTTGAAGAGAAACAAACAATATTTTACTCTTTCTTTGTAATAAAAATAATTTATTAACTATATCACCTTTTCAAACGCTATAGAAAGTGAAAGATAGATTTTTTAATGAGATACATCGACGCCTGCAACTCGTAGGGTAGGCATTCAGTGAACAGAGGTGCTAATACGGTTGCATAGTTGTCAGGGGTTAACGAGAAATATAAATTAAATATAACTAAACTTCTTGAGGATACAAATTCTCATTTAAATAGGTGTTGGTTTTATGTTGTTCCAAGGTATGACATATGTTGTTAATTTTAAGTTGTTGTCTGTGTGATAAGAAATTTTCATTGTATAAAAATTGTGTAATGATGAAATGTTTTAGGCTGATGATGACATAATAGAAAATGTCGAAACGTTCCTGGTAACAATAAAATAAAATAAAGAAAAATAAATGATAAAAATGTGTTTTTTGTCAAAAAAGAATAAAACCAACACAAAGATGGATATTGACTCGATGAAGAACATTTATAATTGAAGAAAAGACTGATGATGAAGACCAAGTCTTCGAAACTATAGTCTCAAACAAATAAATAATATATATACAGATATATCATCTTGATATATATGTGTATATGTTTATTTGCATCAAGCAGAGGACAACCTCTTTGTTTCTCTTTGTGAATCCAACAACTCTGCTACTCTCGGCAAAACAAAAAACTTTTCAATTAAATAAAACCAACACCTATTTAAATGAGAATTTGTATCCTCAAGAAGTTTAGTTATATTTAGTTATATATTAAAATAAAAAATTCTCAAAAACTAATCGAGAAATATAAAATTTCATATTTATTTAATCCAGGAGTGTCCAACCTGTTGGATTACACGGGCCCACTTTGAAGATAAAAAAATTATAAAAATTATAACTCTATTGATATTTGTTAATCAAAAAAGATAGTTAATAAGTTAGATATAAGAACTTTATTATTTTTTTTAGCTAATAGTGAGCTTCTAATTTTAATTTTCGTAAATTTTATACTTGAAAATAGCCTCTCGTATATGTAATTACATACCTACATACTTACAAAAAGTGATATTATATATTAGTATTTGTTTATATTTTTTCTAGACATGCGGCTTTTCAGTCAATCTCGTGTGGCTCTTAAACCCTCTTGAATAATACTGATTTTAAAAAGTAAAGGGTGGGGCAAAGATCTACCAGATTTTTGAAGAGTTATAAAAAAATCAAAAAATTAACTAAAAAGAAACTGAAAATATTTTGAAAAGAAAAGAAAATAATTTTTTTTAAATGTGCTTTAAACATTATATCAGACGAAAAAAGGGGGGGGGGGTCAAAATGAAAATTCTAGCCCTTTTGACTAAACTCAACCAAATTTTGTATACATATTCTCTGGGTCCCAAAAAGGCTAGAAATCCAAAAAGTAACCACCCAAAATGGGGAGGAGGGGGTCAAAAAAAGAAAATTCTAGATCTTTTGACCAAATTCAACCAAATTTTGTATACATATTCTATGGGCCAAGAAGGCTAGAAATACAAAAACTAACCACCCAATTTTGTTTACATAGTTTGGTCGAAAGGGATGAAAATTCTCATTCTTTCGACCAAACTACCCCCAAATTTGGGTGGTTAGTTTTCCATTTCTAGCCTTCTGGGTGATCCACAGAATATGTATTCAAAATTTGGCTGAGCTTGGTCAAAAGGGCTTAAATTTTTTTTTTACCCTCCTTTTTGTCTGATAATGTTTATTTTTTATTTATTTAATGTCACCGGGAACAAAGCCCATTTTTAGACAGCACATAAGTAAGGTGTTAGTAGTGGGTTAGTGAGGGAGCCGAGTTTTTAGCAGGTAGAAAATTTTTATTTGCCAGCTAGGATCGGAACCCCGGACCTCCAGCGAGGTCAGCGCGTTAGCTAGACTGAGATACCGGCTCCCTGATAATGTTTAAAACACATTAAAAAAAAAAAAAAAAAATTCATTCATTTTATTTTCAAAAATATATTTAGTTTTTTTTCTAGTAGAGCAAAAAATAAATGTTTGTACTTCATTTATATTTTATAAAATAAAAAAAGTGTCTTTTTTTTAATATACCATTAATTAATCTCCAAACAATGTGGCTCGCATTGAAACAGTTTTATAAATTTGCGGCTCCCAAAGCTAAGGTTAGTGGCCACCCCTGTTCTAGAACATTCAATCAGAAAGGTGCAAGTAGAAAAATTATTTCTAATGAAAACGTAGTCGAAAATAGACCAAAATTATGATTATTTTTTTTGAAAATCTTGAAATCTAGTTCCAGATTCAAAATTTAAAATTAGCACTTTTATTTTTCAGTAAACTTCACAGTAGATTTTCAGATTTCTTATTTTAGTGAAAAAAATATCAGGCCAAATTGTTGTGTGTTTTCCAGTATCTACATATAAATCTCAATGTTTTAAGTAATTTTATGACTTTATATTGGGCCACAGGGTTGACAACCTCGTTTTAAATCGAATGGTATTAAAGAAAGATATGAGGAATGATAATTTATTTTTTAAAATGGCTCACGGATATAATAATCCTGACTATCCATTATCTATTGTAAGATAGTATTTAAAATAACAACAAACAATTCTTCTCCTCAGCTCAACAACATCAACTAATTTTTAATTAATTTAAGACTCAATCTAGCAATTTATTAAATAGCTCATAATTTTTCCCCCTACTAACAATAAATCCAAGTGGTAAGATTTAAACCTTTTCAAATCGCCCGGTGGAAAACCACTGTCCAA